>JASGCC010000069.1:1473779-1755511 GCA_030067915.1 Hydractinia echinata
CTTTAGGTTGCAATTGGCTTACAATGCCAGTAATCAGCACAAAGCTGTAATGTTAAATGCACCTCGTTTAGGTTGCAATTGGCCTACAACGCCAGGAATAATCAGCATAAAGCTGTAATATTAATGTACCTTGTTTAAGTAATTGTGATATAATGGGTACAGACAATATGTTGAATCTGGTAAGTAGAAAGGGTATGGTAATTGTGGTACAATGATCGGTATGGTAAAACGATATGTTGATTGGGATAAGTCGAAACAGTATGGTAATTGTGGTATAATGGGTACGGGCGATATGTTGAATCTGGTAAATCGAAAGGGTATGGTAATTGTGTTATGATGATCGGTAAGGTACAGACGATACGTTGATTGCGATAAGTGAAAACGGTATGGTAATTGTGGTATGATGGGTACTGACGATTTATGTTGAATCTTTTAGGTCGAAATGGTAATTGTGGTATGATGATCGGTAGGGTAAGGCAATATGTTGATTGCAAAAAGTCGAAATGGTATGGTAATTGTGTTATGATGACCGGTAAGGTAAAGACGAGATGTTGATTGCGATAAGTCAAAACGGCATGGTAATCGTGGTATGACGGGGACATTGCGATAAGGCCGTACAGTATGGTAAGGTTTTGAATTTAAACCTTTATGTTAATACACATTCTTTTTATAAGCAACTGAACTGAATTTAAAAAAAAATTAAGCAACTTTAGTTTTGTACAAATAAAAGCATAAGCAAAAAAAAATTAAGCAACTTTAGTTTTGTACAAATAAAAGCATAAGCAAAAATTTTTTTTTTGTTGAGAAAATAGAAAAAAGACACACTTTTTGAACAAAAGAAGAAAAGAAAAACTAAAAAACTTCTCATTTTTTTTTCAAGAATTTTTTTTTTTAACAACAATATGACTTCTTTTCGTTTCCCCCGTTTAGATATATATTAACAAAAATTAGTTTAAATAAAATTAAACAACCATTAAGAACCTTCAGACCTGGATATTGGGTTAAAAATAAACTTAAGATCTGACTACAATCCTAAGTTGCTTATAAAAAAAATTTGTGCAATCAGCTCAATGCTGATAATGCACACCTTGTTTAGGTGCATGTGCACCTTGTTCAGGTTGCAATTGGCTTACAACGCCATTAATAATCAGCACAAAGCTGTAATGTTAATGCACCTTGTTCAGGGTTGCAAATTGGCTTAACAACGCCATAATAATCAGCAACAAAGCTGTTAATGTTAATGCACCTTCGTTTAGGTTGCAATTGGCTTACAACGCCAATTAATAATCAGCACAAAGCTGTAATGTTAATGCACCTCGTTTAAGTTGCAATTGGCTTACAACGGCATTAATAATCAGCACAGAGCTGGCAATGTTAATGCACCTTGTTCAGGTTGCAATTGGCTTACAACGCCATTAATAATCAGCACAAAGCTGTAATATAAATGCACCTTGTTCAGGTTGCATTCGGTCATGCGGCATTGGTAATTGTGGTATGATAATCGGTAGGGTACAGACGATATGTTGATTGCGATAAGTCAAAATGGTAACGGTAATTGTGGTATGGACGATCGATGTGATACGGATAAAATAGATATGCAACTGGATATTAAATGCATCGGTGGTTAATGTAAACAATCACAGACCTTTGTAGGCTGTGTTATGAACCTCCACCTCCACCTCCAGCAACGCCATTAATAATAAGCAATAAAGCTGTATGTTCACCTTGTTCAGGTTGCAATTGGCCTAAACGCCGATTAATAATCAGCAACAAAGGTTGTAATGTTAATTGCACCTTGTTCAGGTTGAATTCAGTCATGCGGTATGGTAATTGTGGTATGATCGGTAGGGTACAGACGATTATGTTGACTGCGATAAGTCAAAACGGTATGGTATTTGTGGTATGAATGATCGATGTGATACGGATGAAATAGATATGCAACTGGATATCAAATGTATCCATGGTTAATGTAACAATCACAGACCTTTGTTAGGCTGTGTTTATGACCCTCCACCTCCACCCCTCCAGCAACGCCATTAATAACCCAGCATGAAGCTGTAATGTTCACCATTGTTAAGGTTGCAATTGGCCTAAAGGCCATTAATAATCAGCACACTGCTGTAATGTTAATGCACCTTGTTCAGGCTTCATTCTGTCATGTGCTTCCTCCTTCGCAACTCCTTGTTGGTTGTGATAAGTCGAAATGGTTATGGTAATTGTGGTATGATGATCGGTAGGGTAGAGACGATATGTTAATTGTGATAAGTCCGAAACGATATGGAAATTATGGTATGATGATCGGTAGGGTACATACAATATGTTAATTGCGATAAGCCAAAAATGGTATAGTAATTGTGGTATGATCAGTAGGGTACAGACGATATGTTAATTGCGATAAGTCGGAACGGTATGGTAATTGTGGTACGATGATCGGTAGGGTACAGATGATATATGTTGATTGCGATAAGTCGAAACGGTATGATAATTGTGGTATGATGTTCGGTAGGGTACAGAGGATATGTTGATTGCTATAAGTCAAAACGGTACGGTAATTGGGGAATGATGATCGATGGGGTAAGGATAAAATAGATATGCGACTGGATATCAAGTGTAGATATGGTAATTGTAACAGGTCAAGATTGTGATTGTCTGCAAAATAGATGAATTTAGGTAGTAATTAAAATTAGGAGTGAGATATGCATATTATACATGTGCAATTTAGAGATGGTGAAGGACAAACTGCATCTTCAATACCATCATCACAAAACTCGTCAAGTTCTTTCAACAAGTTAATATACTTTTCCATAGTGATATTGAATTTTTTGACGGTTTCATTCGATAATGCCTTCAGGCGTTTCTCTTCCTCTTGTCTGGCTTTCATACGGGGATGTGTATTAATGTACAAGAGTCGTTCTTGAGTAATTGGTTCGACAAGTGCCCAATTTCTTTCTTTTTCGCATCTGGAGAATGCAGTGTAAGCTGTACCAAGGTTATTTTTTTCCATCTGAATTGATTGTTGTAACTTGATACGCATGTGGGTGGCAGTTTTACCATCTCCCAATCGACATACCCTGACTTTTGGCAATTGTTTATCGCATATCCTGGCATCAATGGCAGGCCATTTCTGCTACAACAATTAGACTCACATCGACCTTCAACAGCAGTAATTGGTATCCATGTTGGATGTTCCTGGAAATCCATAGTGGGCCTTTATAATTTGGGAAATTGACAACAACAGCTATTGGAAATTCAGGTGGTGACGTATTTGGTGAATAAAGGATTGCAATTACTTTTCCCATGGCACCATTATTAAGACCGAGGCCTGTAAGACCTTTTGGTTTTTGGTGAGTATTACAGTTGCACCAACTGCCATTAAAGATCTCGGGAGGTATTTGACCCATTTGCTTATCGGTCAAAGAGTGATGTTTACCACGGCCTCTTGATGGAATAACAGCAACTGGTACACCAAGGCTGGCTAATTTATTGTGGTTTTCTTCATTAACTTCATTCCATGTTTCCATTAATGTAAGGACGCGACCATGAAGAAAGTTACATTTTCAGTATGGGGCAAAGCATTTTCGTAACGACTATTTATATCCTGCCAATCTTGTTTGAGTGATCGAACCATTACGTATTCTAAGAAGTCGTTGTAAAAGATCCAACTGATCTGGGCCTTGGCGCATGGTCTCTGTAAGAACGATACATCTTGAAACGAGCGATAGATTGCATAACCAGCAAAGTTGATTGTGGAATCATCGTGTTTTGGTGGCTGATGTAGATCGAAAGCACGAATTGGTCCAAGTTGACCAAGGTCCCCAAAGAAATTGACAGTTGGTACACCTCCATAATAATTGTCAAAGTCTCCTGTTGCCTCACATAATCTTTGGCTGCACCAGGCCACAAGAAGCTTTGATTGCATGCTACGTTCATCAATATTAAGTTGAAATAATTTCAGTTCATTGTTTTCATGCATGCCTGTATACTTTCTGAGCTTTCTTAGAGATACATCACCCAACGGATAGTCAGAAAGCTGGACAGAATTTTAAACTCTTATCTTTTTTCAGTTTGTGTGGTGGTGGAGTCATTGAATGTATAGTCCGACCATTAGGTATGAGGACTGATGCTGCACCAGTTGGGGCCAAGTTCATAACAGCAGAATTTCGCTTAAAAATACGGCGAACAATTCTAGTGAGTGCGGTAATGATGAATGTTTTCCCAACACCAGCTGTTCCTTGTATTAATAAACGTAATGGCTGGGTACCTGTTGGCAAAGTTCCTTTTGCTACTTGTAATAAATGCTGAAGATTTATACCAATGACTGTTCTTTGTAGTTCATTAGCATTTAAGATGTTTATTTGGGGTAAGGTACAATCTTCAGCATGCTGCAATTCATTTCTTTCCGCTTCTTCAGATATAGATTGTAACCATGTGTCAGCATTAATGGGCCATTGACTACCAAAACTTTGAATTGCATAATTATTCCAATCAAACATAGGCCCTCCATTGGGAAGAACCTGTTGTACATTCGGCTCACTGATATCAGCAACATGGTGCTTAGCAATATCTCTCATTATTGATCTGCCTATGTTTATTTCTGCAATGGCGGAATTTTGGGAACATTGAGAACTTGCATCTGTGTATTGTGATGATTGATCTGAAGACTGAGTATCGGTTTGAATATTGATTACATTAGTGTGACTTCGTGTTCTCTTGCTCTTTTTATCAAAAGATTGTTTAGCCTCTTTCAATGAATCAATTAATATTGATGGACATTCTTCAGTTTGAACAAGGGAAGCCAAAGCAGCAGCAAATGACTCATGTTGTCCCTTCAATTCTTCGGTATTATGCCACGTTCCAACAGAAAATATAATGAGCATAGCTTTTGCATAGTCCTCAGTAACAGGCCAAACAGGTTTTGTAGATATTCCTGTAAAAACTGGCACGTGATCTACTTTGCAGGTACAATTACATTTCTTGCTCCAGTTCCATAATGATATTTCTGGCTCAGTTTCTCTACGCTTATCGCTCAAGTATTTATCCAATGTGCTACTCTTTGTAACGGTTCCATCTTCACCAGACGTATCCAAGGCTCGGAAGCCACTGATACCAATGTATCGAAAATTCCTGGTACATCTAGTCAAACGGCCACCACTATTAATGAAATCTGCCGCAGCACCTGGTACGTCTACTAGACCAGCAATTTTTTGAAGCAGTCGTTGAGCCAAATTTTTAACAGTGCTTCCGTCAGCAGTGTTTTCAATGAGATGCCGATAAACATGTACCAAATCTTCGGTTGAAGCAGCCCCTTTGCAAGCATAACCGGCAATGTATTTTTGTAGAGCGAGAAGGTCCTGATCGATAATGGGTTGACTGTCACAATTTGCTAGCCAACTAAGTAGGCGTGTTTTTACATGCATCATCAAGCGAGGATGATCGCGTGGTCCCTCATATCTAGGATGTTCCCCTTCTGTTATGGCAGCATTAAAAGGATGAATCTCTTTACCACTTGTTTTTTTGGTTTGTGGATCAAGATCGCCAAAATGAAAGCGACAGTACTTCTGTGGAGCAGTATCTTTTTTATTCTTACGGCGATAACGCAAACAATTAGAATTACAATTATGGAGGCCAATTCTGTTCACAAGATGGGTATGTTGCTCCTTTATACCACCCTCATGACTAGCAACATTTGAAAGTTCTTGTGCCAATGGGTTATGATCTGGAGGAGCTTGAGTCCCTTCCGGTCTTGCCCATTGATCTTTGTTAGGAACCCAATCTCTAATTCCAGAAGTATTTATAATTTCATTTCCACCGGCAGGATGCAGTGAAGTGAACATGGGTGAAAAAATGTCATCACTGTCTTCGTTTGTTGTTTGCAACCAATTTTGAAGTTCCTGCGCTGCAGTTTTGCATGCTTGTGAGTCTGCAACGTTATCAGAGAACCCATCCATGATAGTTTTTACTTTTTGGGCATGTTTAGATGACGATATTATCGCATGTCCATGTATCTCACCTCGACTTTTAGCAAATTCATATCGCAACCAATAGTCATCATATTGAAATACTTCCTTGCTGACTGTGGCAAAGTAATTTATAGTCCTTGCATCAAAATACTGCGTGACGATATGAAGATTTTGTAAAATCATTTCCCGTTTGAATTTATTGTCGCTCTCCATTTGCTGCCGTACATCATCTTCGTTTAAATTGTTTATTAGCGCATGATACCTTATAAGTAGTTCATGCAATGGTTTCCAATGAAATTCTGCACAACTGTTGGTATCAAAATATGCTGGTAAATCGCCAAATTCATTTCGTCTAAAAAACAACATGGCATCCAATTTTTTTTTTGGTCTCTCCAGTATGGATCGGTATTTACCAGGTTTTTTCCAATACTAATAATTTTTCGTGGAACTGAATCATCATCATTTTGTAAATTATCTCTCAGTTCAGCGATTGTGAGGTGAGCATCATTTAATTGTTGCGAAACCAGAAAGCTACCCTGCTGCAATGCTTGCATTCGCAAACGCATATTTAATAAGAAAAAATTTCAAATACGGATGACGTGCTACACGATTATCAGAACAATAATATATATGTTCGATGTATTCCTCAAAGTTTAATTTTATTCAACCTTGGAACAGTTAAGTCACAATTTCCATTAATAAAAACAGTTGGGTATGCCATAGTAAAAAAACCAGGAGTTTTTAATTCCCGAATAGGCCGTTCTCGTGTATATTCTAAATTTGCATTTGCAACAGTGCCATGTTGAAGAGCTTGATTAACTGCATCTTCAGAACCCAAAAGCTTCTCCAGTAGTATTCGTAACTCTTTGTCAGCATCTTTAGGTTCAACTGGGCAAACTAAACCAGAACGGGTTATACTCTCGTCATCGTCAGGTAAGTTTTGTTGAAATTGATTTTCAGCAGGACCCTTATCTCCTTCTGGTATGATATTTGGCAATTCCACAACTGGCAAATCAGGTAATTCAGAACGCATCTCTGGTAAATTTTGAATGCGGTCATATTTTATTGAGACATCCTTATAGTATTCATTCGGCAGGAACTGGAAGTAGCGTCCTTTTAGAGGTTTGTCAATGTGATCAGAGCCATTGTATTGATGTTTATTTTTAGTATCTGGACCTTCAACACCCCCTTCTGGGTATCCAAAACACAGTCCCCGTAATGCGTTTTCAACTTTACCCCTTTGCACAGTATACTGTTGAACTGAATTTTGACTTCCTTTCTTTTTAATAACCACTATTCCAACTTCTGACGGTAATGATGGCAGTTCGGTAGCAATTTGCATTCTTTGAGGAAAACTGATGCAATGACCTTTTGATGCAAGCATGCCATACCGCAGGAGGTGTATATTCATAATGACAGTAATACGACGAATTAATGCTACTTCTAGTATGGTCAAATTTTGGAGATATGGTGGTACTGGTAAAAAATGCATATCATTATGACGAATGTTATCGTGTAACGGACCCAAGTCGTCATCATCAGCTGACAGTATACCTGAAAATCTAGCAGGTGTCTTAACATTCTTTTTAAAACGACTAAGACTCTCCCTGTGACACCTATCACACCTACCATCGCTGAATATTTTCCAAGGCTTAACAGTAATTGGTTTTGTTTCATTTTTTGCAGTAGGTCTTATTGGAGGTGTTGCATGAAATACTGGGCGAGTTTCAAGACAAGTTTTACAGGTTGATAAACTATGTAATTTCTCACCTTCCTCAAACTGTATTACAGCAGCCACTACATCGGGATTTTGATGAATGGTGGCAGTTTCACTTTCCAAAATGTTGTCTTGATAACTGGACTGGTTGCCTGTGACAACTGTCGAGATTGACTGTAGGGTTGATAAATTTGTTGGTATGGACTGTTGTATGGTTGGTAAATCTTTTGGTATTGGCTGTTGTGTGGTCGGCAAATTTTTTGGTATTGTCTGCGTAGTTGTTAAATTTGTTGCCGTTGACTGAGTTGTTGACATGGAGTGTGTAGTTTGTAAATTGTGTGTAGTAATTGGCAGTGTAACAGGCTGCTTTTTTAAACTTGAATTTTTCTGTTTACCCACAGGTGTTTTACAAACGGCTTTTTTGCATCTGTAAGTTATTCGCTCGCGCCTTCTTTTGGTCTTGATAGTTGTCTCATTGACTTCAGGTTCTTCATATTTAACATTTAACTGAAGACACTTTTGCTTTAGAGCAAGTTCTTTATTAAAAAAAATTTTATTTTTAGGTCTGTTTTGTATGACAACAGAAATACGAGACTTCATTACTTTTTTCACTAGAAGATCTTGCTTTTCCATCAAAGTAATCACTTTATTTTTATTACATTTTTTATTTGTTGTATCTTTAGGTTGAATTACATTATTTGATGACAAACAGGGAATTTTTTTAGGTGGACTGAGTGGTGTGGATGATGCAACAGAAGGAAGGCTCAAATTGTCATCAAAGACCAATGATTGGTAGTGATTTCTATTTACTCTCCCAAGCAAAATAAAAGCACCTGCAGTGGTACCATCAGACAATAGATGTGCCAATTGCTGTTCCCCGGCAATATCATGTGTTTCATCATGAGTAGGACTAATAAGGGTATATGGGTGCATTGCAGTACTGGTATCAGATGTTATCAAAATGTTGACACCCAGCATTATTGCAGCAGCTCGTATGAAAATTTCGTCAACATAAACAGTAGGTTTTGACTGAATTTGTAAGTCGCGTTCCCACTCTTCAGGGCTTTTTACTAAAAAGGTCCTACTATTTTGAAAAATTTCTATGTTGCTATTTTCACGGACAAATTTGACCACAGCTGCTCGTAGTTCAACATGGTTCTGGAAATTAAGTTCAGAGGGGACAATTTGTCTGATCTCAGGCCGATCAAGTTGCTGTACTACTGCTCTATAAAAACAGTTGCCATCTCCTATCGTCACTTCACGATATGTTATATTTGACAGACCAATACTTCTAGCATAAGCAATTATATGGTCTGCAGAATTTGACTTATTTAAAAGATGGGCAGCATAAGACTCTTGTAGTGCTATTTGGAAGTCAATATCATTGTTATTGAAGGGTCCAGGATTGCTTTCAATATCCCCTGATAACAATAACAGTAACTTCAAACATGCAAGATTGATGTTACAGCTCAGACAACACATAAAAATTAATAAACTAAAAAGTTTCAAAAAATAAATGAAGTGGTTGCTATTATCCAGATTGTCAAAAAACATTCCTGTATGGCTGTGGAAATTTGTTTTATTCTTAATATCATTACTGGAATGAATAGCAGCTACATTATAAAACGAACCGATGGTGGCACGATATGCCTGGACTGATATCATGATTATTTTTTTTTACTATGTGTTTTTACTATCAGTATTACAGATGCACCTAGCAGCAGTTATTGCACCTAAATGAGATATGAACAGTAAATAATAATCTAGTAAAAGATGCACCAAGCTGCACTTTGCACCTAAATGTTTGTTTGTTTGCTAGTAGAAGACACAGAAAAAATTATCAAATAATACTTATCCAATAATCTGTGAAGTATCAAAAAATCCCAGCAAACAAAACCAACACGCTCCGGTAAAATACCAGAGGGTTTAAAAAAAAAGTGGCGCCGAAAAAGTATATTTCGGTCGCTAAACCACGTGATCTATTTTGTCCAATCAAAGCGAATAATGTTTGTGTTTCAAAAACTTCACGTGATCCATTTTATCCAATTAAATCGAAAAATTTTTGTTTTGGAAAAATTTTTGCACTTCCGTATTAGTTCCGGACGGCAGTTTGTTTCACCATAGTTTTTATGACAAAACCAAATAAATACTAGGGAGAAGGTTTAAAAAAACATAAAGGTTGCATTTATAATTTTATTTATAATAAAATTCAAGCTCTTCTGCTAAAAAGAATATAAGTTTTTTAAAGGCTAAAATACACGGTAAGTTTAAACGGACCGTTTAGTTGTAAAAAAAACTTATAAGTTCAGTTGCAAATATTTCAAATTCAATAGCTCAAACAAAGGTCTCAAATTTATATCGGGTCAATATATACAGTGAATAATGTTAGCAGAATTATGTGCCAATACAAGTATTTAAACAATTGGTCATAACGCCAAAAAAACTATCATTTTTTCATAAATCTGAGATTAAAAGTTAACTTGGTTCCAATGACAACAACATTAAAAAGTCAAGATATAGAAATAATCAGAGAAGTCCACGAAAAAGGCAATACTTTTACCTGATTGTTGTAGGTGCAAGATAATTATGTTTTTCCTAGCCCTGTCCAGGATTTGAACCTGGATCTCTCATTTGCATGAGTGTCATAGCCATTAGACCAACAGGGCATGAATATATATATATATATATATGAAAAACTTTACATGTGTATCTTATATATGCTCACATAGCCTTTTTACTAACTAGGCAGGGGGACCTGGCGTTGATTATGTCTGGTTTAGTCACAAGTAACTATAACACCTGGCGCGATTTATACGTTTTGTAAACTGTGCCACACATTCATGTGGAGCGCTTTAGTACATGCAGTATATGATAAATTATGTGAAGCACACATAACAGTAAGATGTCTCAGGTGTAATATATTTTTTAAATAATAACTTTTTTGCAAAAATACAGTTTATATGTTGTGCCCATCTTAGCGAATTTTTTCAAAATGTTTCTGGCAAAACTTAAAAAGTGAATTTCAATCCAGGGTGAGTGCTTAGTACAGGTAATGTTGCACATCCATATAGGTTTAATACCATTTCAAACAAAAGATTAGCTTAAACTTCTGTTAAATAGAAACACAGGTAACAGCTTGTTGTTAACACAGGGCTGAGTGATTTGTACAGGTATACTGTTTCGCACATACGTTTCGGCACAATACCCATTTCTAAAAAACTATCCTAACTTCAGTTCAAACAAACAGACAGTTAACAACCTGTTCTTATCCTACGCAGCTAAAACAATTTTATATACTTTGTGGAAAATTTTGTAACATTTAAAAATAAAAATACAGTTTATAACCTGTTTTTACCTTCTCTAAGCAAAAAACCCCCGCAATATATAATGGAAAAAGTTTCTGTTAAAGATTAAAAATTAAACACGGCACTATGATTGAGTGTATTATCTCACTCACTGTGTAGTATATGTAGAGCTATAGCTAGCTATAGCCAGAAAATCTATTTCTTTGTAGCTAGCTAGTTTTATACTAGCCATTATGATATTGTTTGATCTTTTTTATGCTATTAGCTAGCTAGCTCTTCAATTCAAGTAGCTCTAGCTAGCTATTTAAGTTCTATTATTATTCCAGCTCAGTCAGTAGTTTTATGCTAGCTAGCCTTAGGTGTGAGTGAGAATAAGAAAGGGTTCATTACATACCCTTTCTTTCTTCGCTTTCTTGAACATAACAAGCCCTTCCGTCAGTTGCGATATGGCTTAGATTGAGTTTGAGGCGCTATGTGTCCGAGAAAAGGTCATGTGATGTTAGTAAAAGTGATTTATGTATCACGTGGCTAAAAAGTGTAGGCAGATTTAACCTAAACTGGAAACGGCACCATTTACGCTTGGTACCATATTTAAAAAACAACAAAAACTCCATCGCCGTGCTAAAAACATGTTGTCTCGCTCACTAGAAAAATGTACTTAAGAATGACCATATGAAATCGCTGGGAGACTGGGCCCCAAAACGACGGATTTTTGATATTTTTGATGTATAGGGGGACGGGGCGCGGAAATCGTATAGAAATCCTATATACTCTCCACCGTGCTTACTTTTTCTTTTATATTTGGCTTATTTAATGAGGAAATGGGCTCCGCTACGCTCCGGGCGCTGACGCGCCCTCCGCTACTCTCCGCAAAAATTAAATAATAACTTTGTGACGAAAGAAGGTAAAATTAAAAAATAATTTTCTGAGGAAAGAAGGTAAAATTAAAAAATAATTTTCTTAGGAAACTATTTAAAAATAAAAAATAATTTTTTGAGGAAACTATTTAAAAATAAGAAATAATTTTCTAGGGACACAAGGTGAAATTAAATAATAACTTTGTGAACAAAGAAGGTAAAAAAAAATAATAACTTTTTGAGGAAATTATTTAAAAATAAAAAATATCTTTTTGAGGAAATTATTTAAAAATAAAAAATAATTTTCTGAGGAAGCTATTTAAAAGTAAAAAATAATTTTCTGAGGAAACTATTTAAATATAAGAAATAATTTTTGGAGGAAACTATTTAAAAATAAGAATTAATTTTCTAAGGACACAAGGTTAAATTAAATAATAACTTCGTGAGGAAAGAAGGTAAAATTAAAAAATATTTTTCTGAGGAAACAATTTAAAAATAAAAAATAACTTCTTGAGGAAACTATTTAAAAATAAGAAATAATTTTCTAAGGACACAAGGTGAAATTAAATAATAACTTTGTGAGGAAACAAGGTGAAATTAAGTAATAACTTTTTAACGAAACAAGGTTAAACTAAATATTAATTTGGGGGGATTAAATCATTCCTTAATGACAGAATACAATATGTTTACGTCAATGGTGTAAAGTCTATACCAACTAACGTTGGATCAGGGGTTCCATAGGGGTCTGTTCTTGGCCCACTGTTTTTTCTAATCATGGTTGGTGATATCAATCAGAACTTAAAATATTCCTTAGCATCCAGCTTTGCAGACGACACACGAATTCTGACACACAATTCACACGAATTGTGCAGAATCTATTTTTGCGGATGAGTGGCCCAAAAATGGCATATTTTGCGGAATAAATGTTTGCGGATAGGGACCTCAAAAGAGATATTGCGGAATAATATTTTGCAGATGCAAGAAATTTGGTAAATCGAAAGTCGGTAAAAACCTAATTATAATTTCGAATAGCTGCAACCTGGGTGAAATAAGATCGATGTTTTACCATTAAATGACCTTTTTTGTATAATGCATCAAATTCATTACTCAGAGTCTAAGTTTTGTCAAGCGTGTCCATGTAGAATATGCTCATCTATCTATCTAGTGTAAGAGTTGGTGTTATTACGATTTGATTTCAGTACCATACTCACAGAAGACGCGGTTGAGCTGCAATTCTCTATGAAGTTCCAGAAAGCATCATCTCTGTTTTTAAATTAACTTTGTTCAAAACAAGGAGTTATATGGGATAGGCAGCTTTAAAATTAAACAGCCTTGATCATATAAAGAGGACTCCGGATGGACAAATAAAATCTTAATATTTCCGTTGTTTTTCTTTACTACATCACTACTTCTAAACAAGCTCTCATCTGCCTCAAACTCCCCCTGTTTCAAGTTTAATACAGCAGCAGAAAAACCAATTCCATTAATTATTTTACCTGATTATTTATAAAGAAAGTTTAGAGGTGATGACCAAAACAATATTATTTTTGTTTTTAACTGGGAGGAGATCAGCAAGTAAATGAAAAATAATTAATTTTACAAAACCATAGGCAAAATCCTTTAACAAAACGTCGAAACATATGATTTTCTTCGGTTTCAGGCAATATTCAAAAACGTATACCCGCTTTAAAACAACAATATAAACTTTAGAGCCACCTCTACAACTAGTACAACTAGTAAACGTCATTAGTAATAGTCTTTCTATCTTTCTTCCTTTCTCTATACTTTTTATCTTCCCTTCTAGTGTCTCAAAAGGTGGTTAGAATCTTTATTAGCAGGGTTTCTGATATTCTCTGACCTCCCTACGACATCCACTCATAATATTTCTTTTTTATATTTTATATTTTAACTCAGTCCAACTGTTTAACAACTGCATGAATGTTTGATCATGAAATATATTTGATTTGATTTGATCTTCACAGTGCAGTCTTCACTAAAAGTTCCATTTCCATCGATTACGATAAAATTCAGACCCTGATAATAAAATTGAATCTCGTTTACCAAGGACTAGGAAGTGAAAAATTCCGGATAAACGAGACACAAGTGCATTAATTAAAAATCTGCGAAAATCAAAGATTTTTGACCAGCCTCCACCAGGGCCATGTTCGTCTCGCCGTCCGATATGCAAAAAAAGACAACATGTCCTGTGATCGAGGTTGGACATAAGGTTAAATTAAATAATAACTTTGTGAGGAAAGGAGGTAAAATTAAAAAATGATTTTCTGAGGAAACAATTTAAAATTAAAAAATAATTTCCTGGAGAAACTACTTAAAAATAAAAAATAATTTTTTGAGGAAATTATTTAAAGATAAAAAATAATTTTTGGCCGAAACTATTTAAAAATAAAAAATAACTTTTTGTGGCAACTATTCAGAAATAAAAAATAATTTTCTAAGGAAACTATTTAAAAATAAAAAATAATTTTCTAAGGAAACTATTTAAAAATAAAAAATAATTTTTTGAGGAAATTATTTAAAGATAAAAAATAATTTTTTGAGGAAACTATTTAAAAATAAGAAATAATTTTCTAAGGACACAAGGTGAAATTAAATAATAACATTGTGAGGAAACAAGGTAAAACTAAATAATAACTTTGTGAGGAAAGAAGGTAAAATTAAATAATAACTTTCTAAAGAAACAAGGTGAAATTAAAAAATAACTTTGTGAGGAAAGGTAAAATTAAATAATAACTTTGTGAGGAAAGAAGGTAAAATTAAAAAATAATTTTCTGAGGAAACAATTTAAAAATAAAAAAAATTTTTTGGAGGAAACTATTTAAAAATGAAAAATAACTTTCTGAGGAAACAACAGTTTTCAACAAACATAATCACTTTAAAAGATTGTCTTTCTTCTGACTTTTAAAGCAGGCATGTTCCATTGGATTACTGGAAAGCAACAGAATTCCGCCGGTTTTTGCTGTATACTGGTCCTGTTGTATTGCGTGACCTTTTACCAGAAAAAAGTTGCGAAGATTTTTTGTTTTTAAATGTAGCAGTATCAACAACTTTAAATTCAGGTGCAGAATTCCGACAAAACCATCTGCCGTTTACTAAAGATCTTCTCCATTGCTTTGTATCCAATTGTCTTAGCATATATGGTAGTACCTTTTGTGTTTATAATGTTCATAGTCTGTTACATTTAAATGAAGATGTTGTTTTCCACAAATGTTTCCACAAATGCATGAACGGAAACAATGTTGTGTCAGTGGAAGAGATAAAGGCTAATCGATACTGATGTAATATTTACAAAGATTACCAATTTGATGATGTGTTTAGTAAACCATGTTCTTCAAAGATATTTAACATATTTCTACTGCGCCCTAATTGCAAGTCAATTGGTCAAAAATGGCTTGATGGTATTGATTTCGATAGAAAGTTTGTTTGCATATCAGATAGAAGAGGGTTCCACTTCTTCATGAAGTTGAAGGAAACTAAATTTTATAGATATTAATTTTAATGTGATTAGTTCTAGTTATTTAAAGTTTCTTCTAGATATGTACACAGACAATTTGAATTTTATGTTATGTTAAAGGGAACCTGAGCCTGATCCTTGGACTTATATTACACAGCTCAAAATGTTAGCTAACAAATCTTTTTAAACTTTTTTGAAAAGCTCTTTTTGTTCTTAAGATATTTACATTTAAAAAATTTCAGATTTAATTATGTTGCATAAATTATGATGTCATATTTAAATAACAAGTTTTGACATGTTCTGTCATCAGCAATTTTAGACCTCTAAAGGAGGAACAGTAGGGACACAGATTGTGAGCGTATTTAATATAGTTGTTTCTTTGAGTTTTAAGTTTTGTAACGATCATGCATTTACTTCACCTATAGTTCCTTCGAAAGTCAGGTCTGGAGAAAGAGATAGTGGTACCTTGTTTAGCAGTGCCAGCAAGCGTAGATGTGTAGAGGTTGAATATGATGCTACTCCTTATCGCTTTCCTTTGTCTGAAAAAAGTGGGACAATGCGAAAATTTTTTGCTTTTATATCTCTATTTAAGGAGTGAAGGTGTTAAATTGTTGGAATGAAAAAGGCATGCTTAATCTTTTAAACATGCACAAAAAGTAAGGTACATTTTTATTTCTATCAATTTGATTTCTAAAGAATTCCAATACAAGACACTTTCCATCTAAACTGAGATGCAAGACATGCTTAAGAAGTTGGTCGGGGAGCAGGAAACAGTTATGGAAGAAGAATATAGAGTATGCGAAACACACCAAGAGCTGTCGTCGCTAGAGGTGAAGCTGGGAGATGCTTCCTCGAACAAGAGCATGGTAATGTTGTTGTCGTTTTTAGTTGTATGTTCAATTGTTCAAAATACAAAAAAAGAATAAAATTATATTACTTAGACAGTGTTTCGAATAAAAAGAAATTAATTAACAGTTATTAAAGATGAATTGAATGAATTTCTCTACAATCGTATCCATATAGACTAATTATGCGTATATTTTCTGATCTATAGCTTCAACAGTTATCAAGAATTAGCGGTTACAATTATAAGGACGCGTAATGTAATGTGAAGGTGAGTAAACTTTCCCTGAAATGTTACATTCATAGGCAAAGTCGAGTTTTGAACATTATTCTCTAGTTTTTTAGACTAATTTAAGTGTCTGTGTCGCCCTTTCGTCTTCTTTATGCTTATGTAAGTGCGATGTCTTGTAAATGTTCTCATATGTTCACAATAATTAAGGCTTTCTTTTCTGATTTCAGAGTCATGACCAACGGGTTCCTTTTGTCCATTATAATATGAATGGGCAAAAGGGAAGAAATTTAAGGATTTTTCCAATCTTCTTCTGTTGATTGAAAGTGAGTATCTTATATTATCTGTATTTTAAAACTTTGCGGGTTACAATTTTTTAGTCTTATTCCTGCTTAGAATTATTTTAACCCAGTTTTATTTGATATAAAGTTTATTGATATTTCTTTTGAGTATGTTAAAAAGTTGGTTTCTTTTAGTTTTTATATAATTAGAGGAAAAGCAATTTCTACGTTTTTAATCACGCCCTGAAGTTTTATAGATTTAATAAGTATGTACCCAAGTACCTTCAGGGGTGTACTGACATGCATTTTAACTTTTTAGAAGCTGTTTTAAAAACTTTAAAAACGCCACCGCATCAGATGTGCAGACTGTAATGTCTGTTGCATTCAAACAGGCCCCCGACAGGACTGGTGGTGGTGGACGCAGGGAAAATGACGCTATTCCAAATAACGTTGAAGCGTTGCCAGAGACACCTAATTAATATTAGTAATAAAGACAGCAAAACCTTATAATACCATTAGGTGAAATGAAAACCGTAAATATCAATCAAAACCATAAAAATCTTTTCTGTCTATGAAACATTGCGTTATTCCGCCCTCCTCCCTCTCTAACTTTTGAAGTAAGAGTGCTGTCATCATAAAACTTCGTATGTAGGATCTTCAAACTTTAATACACATTTGGGAATTAAATTTATAAAAATTTCTTGAAAACATCATATTTTAGTGAATTACAATCGTTTTCTAATACAGGACGATAAACCTGTATCACACTCAAGTATTTGTGCTGGTGGGATGATAATTAGTTTAGTGAAGATGATGAAATTCTTATATGTACTTTCTTATATTTATAAAGTGGAGGATGGAGCAAAATGTTACTCTATGGCGTTGTTAGAGTATATTTATGAATTATATAGTTATCAAATTTTTATTATTACTTTATTATGCTCAAGATGATGCAATAATGCTGATTTTAGTTGTCTCAATTGCGCAATAATGTTAATTTCAACATTCGTTTAGGGACTATACCATTTGAAAAGAAATGTATTAAAAACTTTTTTTTTAAAACTATGCCTCTTACAACTGGAAAAATATATACATAATATAAAAAAATATATACATAAAACATACATGAAATGTTCTCGTTATTTTTTTATATGGAACTAATGCAACCTTGACATAATTGCATCAAATCTACACGGCAGGTATTTTCTCCGCAATTTTGGCATGTTGATTTTACTTTTTTTAATTTGTCTTTGGCCGCCTTCTGTTCTTTTCCGTGCGAATCGTTTATGCATAACCGACATCTTCGTGGAGTGTCTGGTGATGAAAGAAGCATGTCATTTAGTGATCGTCTTGGACAGCCCAATTTTTTATAGAGTGCCAACCTGCAATCCCTTTTTGTCTCTTCTTTCGATTTGAGGATTGACCAGTGCTTCAGGTAATTCCATTTCGAAATCGAATGAGTTAAAACTTTTCGGATCCTTGTTGTGATTTAGAGCCATGATGGTTGAGGCATTCACTCTAACTGTGTCAAGGATATAAGATAGGGGCGATATGCTCCATCTCCGTGATTTCGGTTTCACTGTGTATGTACCAAATTTTTGAACAACAATATCAGTTCCGCCTTTTGTGAAGTCATATAACTTATAAATTGCTGGCTTTTTCTTCTCATCATCCTTTGTAACTCCAAAAATTGGGTTCATTGTAGAGAAAATTAAATCGTTTTTTTCACTTTCGAGGTTGCAACGGCGTAACTTGAAATGTTTAAGTCTCCGGTTTCTTCCCAATAAATTTCGCTACTCACAGATTCTCTTTGAGACAAATCTTTTTTTTTCCGCCAGTATGCCTACTCGGTTGGTGTGCACTGTCCCAACCATTGTAATCCCTCTCTGTAATAGCCACCGCGCAATTGGTATCGACGTATACAATCTGTGCATTGAGATGTTTCGACCACAGATAGAAACTGTTTTGTGTAATTTCTCCACGAGGTATTTTATATAGTTTTCTGTTCCGCAGACATAGTTGTGGCTTTCCTCGATGTTGTTGGGATTTCCACAATCCACATGGACTTGATATGTGTACGGATACCTGGTACAGTTGGTAGATTTAAATAAAATTCCGTATTTAGCAGGCTTATCCGGGTTGTATTGTTTAAAACCTACTTGTGTCCTCATGGAATACAATGTCTCGTCCAACGACAAAAAGTCTTCTGATATCATATGTTTGGCGCAGTTATCGTTGAATGATTCGAATAATTCTCTCATGGCCGCAAATCTATCTTTCTCCCACCGTTCTTGTCTCGTTGCAAAATCATCAAATCGCAGGTTTCGAAATATAAATTTAAATCTGTTCCTAGACATCGTTGCGCTAAAAAAGGCAGGACCGTATTTATCAGAAAAAAGTAGGTTCACGTGTTGGTTATTTAGACAAAATAACCCTCGAAAATACATCAAGCCGACCACAACATAAAAGTCGGCTGAATCGATCTCTTTCAAATGAGGATATTTGTCGCATTCCATGATATGATCCTTTACATTTTCCAATACATTACGAAATGCGTTAGTTTGTGTAACCTACGATTTTCTCTACCATAAAAGGAGTGATATATAAATCAAAGATTTCCTTAGCGGTTGTTGCAGAGCGTGCGCGAGGCGATACTCCTGGTTTGTTTTTCGATACATTGTGTGCATTCTGCCTTCCTCTGCTAGTCGGCTCTTCATTGATAAATCGTATATATTCTTGTTTTTTGCGGTCGGTTTTGTCAGTTATCATCCCAATAATTGTTTTTTTTCCGGTCCTAACGTTATTGGTTCATAATTTTCTTCCAACAACGAACTATCAATGCTGTTCACTGATCTCTGGTAAGTCAGACGTTTTTTCTTATATGTTGCTTCTTGCTCTATAACATCTTCGTGATCGCTTTCACCTAAAAATATAGTTTTTGATAGATATATAAATCAACATACTAGAAAAAAATAATCGAAGTTTATGTGTTGGCAACTTACAAATAAAGTCGACGTCAGTATCTTGAACTCCCAACTCCTCTTCACCTAACAGCTCCTCCAAATCATCTTGTTCTTCTTCCTCATCAACAAAACGTAAAATATCTTCTATTACTTCACGGGAAGTAATCGTTTTCTTTCTTGACATGATTGTAAACAAAATATGAAATATCGTCGACGAGCAGTAAATAAATTTCACATATAACCATTCTTGACAAGAAATTTCTTTTCTAACATAAAGTTATAGAAATCGGAACTATTTTGAGGGCGTTACCGCCTTTGCCATTGCCGAGTGGACACCTGTCAAATGTGCGAACAATTATTTTCTAATTACCTCGAGAAAAAATTTGACGATTTTTTAATTACACAAGCAATTATCGACATTGACACATCGCAAGAAAGGACTGCAAACTTTTTTAAGAATGTTTATGATAAATTCAAGACACATAACGTAAAAGAGCATAAAATTTCGCGTCTAATGATATATAATATATGACCTTTTTAAATTTTTTTTTTCCGGAATTATGTCCCTTCAAAAACCCGTCAATACACCCACTTGCTGCATGAATTTTTAAAAACATGCTCAAATAAATTTTAGGAAAAGTCACCAAGTTTGCTGCATTCTAAATAAGCCCCAAAAAAGTTATCAACAAAAAACCAGTAGGGGGGGAGGGGGGGGGGGGGGGAATCAATGAGAAATTAAAAAATAATTTTCTGAGCAAACAGGGTGAAATTAAAAAATAACTTTGTGACGAAACTATTTTAAATTAAAAAGTAATTTTCTAAGGAAACATTGTGAAATTAAAAATTCATTTTCTGAGGAAACAAGGTTAAATTAAAAAAATTAACTTGTGAGGAAACTATCTTAAACTAAAAAATAATTTTCTGAGGAAACAAGGTGCAATTAAAAAGTAATATTCTGAGGAGACTATTTTGAAATAAAAAATAATTTTGTGAGGAAACAATTTAATTCAGAAATAAATTTCTGATTAAACCATGTTCAACTAAAAAATAATTTTCTGAGGAAACAAGGCAAAGGTAAAAAATAATCTTCTGAGGAAACATTGTGAAATTAAATTTTTTTTGAGGAAACAATGTAAAATAAGGAATAAGTTATTCCTGAGGAAACTATTTTAAATTAAAAAATAATTTTCTAAGGAATCAAGGTGAAATCAAAAAATAATTTTTTGACGAAACATTGTGAAATTTAAAAATAATTTTTTGACGAAACATTGTGAAATTTAAAAATAATTTTCTGAGGAAACTATTTTAAATTAAAAAATAATTTTCTGAGGAAACTATTTTAAAATAAAAAATAAATTTGTGAGGAAACAAGGTAAAATTAAAAAATATTTTTTTGAGTAAACAGGGTGAAATAAAGGAAAAAGTTTTTAAAAAATAAGTTTCTGAGGAAACAATTTAATTCGAACAATATAACAATAAAAGCAATGTAAGAATAAAAATATTTTTCTAAGGAAACAATGTAAAATTAAACAGTAATTTTCTGAGGAAACCATTTTAAAATAAAAAATAATTTTCTGAGGAAACAAGATGAAATTAAAAAGTATTTTTCTAAGGAAACAATGTAAGAATAAAAAATATTTTGCTGTGGAAACAAAGTGAAATTAAAAAATAATTCTCTAAGAAACAATTTAGAATTCAAAAATTATTTTCTGAGGAAAAATGTAAAAATAAATAACAATTTTATGAGGAACCAATGTGAAATTAGGAATAAGTTTCTGAGGAAACAATGTAAAGTTAAAGAATAAGTTTTCGAGGACACAATGCAAAATTAAAGAAAAATTTGTTGAGGAAACTATTATAAATTGAAAAATAATTTTCTGAGGGAACAAGGTGGAATTAAAAAATACTCTTCTCAGGAAACAATGTGAAATTAATAAATAATTTTCAGAGGCAAGAAAGTGAAATTAAAAAATAATTTTCTGAGGAAACTATTTCAAGTTAAAAAATAATATTTTGAGGAAACTATTTTAAATTAAAAGATGATTTTCTAAGGAAACAATTTAATAAGGAAATTACTTCCCGATGTAGAAAGTAAGAGATATTTTTGTTTTGCTAAAAGTTGTTCTGAGTGAACCCAAAAAATGAATGTGGTATATATATATTTATTTAAAGATTTTCAGTGCGTGTTGACGATTGCAGGAGAATCGCTCGTCAGACGTCATTAAAAGTCTCGGTAATGGAAAGTGTAGATGTTAATGTAGAAAACGTTTCCCGTTATAGAAACAACTTCCGTTTCTGTAACTTGAACCCCACTGGTTTATGCTCACAGGCAGGGTTTAAAAAGTTAATTTCCCGATCTACAACATGGCAATGTCTACTACCCCAGGTGTTTCGTGACGTTTCTACATGGTGCTTGTCGTTAATACAAACACGTTCAGTCCATTATCGAATGTTAAAAATATAAAATTTAGTAGTATGAAGTCAAATTAACCCTATGTTCGAAATATAAATTAAATATAATATAAAATATTGCAACTGACACATTAGATGCAAAGACACTTTTCTTCCCTTCATTCATTCTAAACATTTCAAAGGTGGTTAGACAAGAGAAAAACCACATTTGCGACATTTCTTCATATAATAGAAACCTTAAAAGGCGATGTACCAAAGCCAATCATGTCAATCCGATATGAAACTATATATAACTTGTATCGTACATCCTCCTTGAAGGCCCTGAGTCCTGAATCGTCCTTAAAGACCCTGGGTTCTGGGTCCTCTTCCTGGATCGTGGGATTTTTCATAGGGTCTTGGGTATAAAATCAAACACAAAAGCAAGGACATCTGAAGTTGAAGTGGGCGTGCAAGTCAGGAAAAGCGACAATGGAGTAAAACCCTTGTTTGTATAAAAAACTATTTATTTCAAAAAAAGAAAACACGTACACGTTCATTCTCGACCCCAGAGCTCTTTGAGATAAACTCGAAAGTTTATCTCAAAGAGCTCTGGGGTCGAGAATGGTACACGTTGTGATTTTTGAAACTGCACTAAAAGGTAAATTGTAGTTATATAACACAGAAATGAAATTGTGAACTTTTACTAAATCCTTTTTCCACATCGTTGGTACACCTGTAAAAACGCTTGTCACGAATGCATTCATACTTAGTGAATCTGTCATAACAACATATTATTTGCTAAGGATGTATTTACAAGGGATAACAAAGTTGGCAAGCAACTAATTCATTGCACAGTATTAAATAACTGCATTTGTTTAGTTTTTTGTCAAGTAAATTTCTGAATCATTGTCATCGTGCGTTTATATTTTTGTTAGCTGTGCATGTATTATTTTCATTGTTCCTATGGTATTTCAATCTATAATTTTATAGGCCTTTTTGTAAATGAATCCTTTAGTTGGCTGTACACTAAAACGAAACACACCTCCCAGAAACAGGGAATTAACAGACAAGAAGGTTTATTCGCTTCGTATAGGGTATGTTCTTTAGAGAGCCTTGATCACCCTACAACTTTATAGATGGTTATATGTTTGCAGTCTCACGACGATACGTAGATGTCCGTTTTACGCTGTGTAAATTCGACTTTCCCAAAAGCAACTATAAGTATTATAGAGGCTTTGAAAGATGTCCCTTTTAGAAAGATCTCAGACATGCTACGAGTCCTCCCTTCGCCTTAGATATACCGTTGGTTAGTAGATAAATATACCTAAACTTCTTGACATTTTTGACTTTCGTTGTCATATAACAACTGTTTATTTCTTCAGTTACCGGAAAACATTGACCAATGCCAATGTAAAACTTTCACAATACCGGGAAATACATTTGACGTCGGTCAATATTCTTCGGTAATGCCCTTATAAACAATTAGTATAGGCTTAATGTTTGAGATACAAATTAACAGCATATCCAGAAATAGTACATATATGCTTCAAATAGATTCGAATCTATTCTAATGCCTGTAATATTCTCAGAACACTTTATGGTAGAGGATTAAAAATTTTTATATATATTATATGCATCCATAGCACCACAATCTTATGTCCTGTATGTGCTGAGTACTAAAAGTCTTATTACCCATCAAATGTTTTCGAACTTGATAAATGAGTATGTCAAAAGTAAGGCGTGGATTTAGACAAGTGAATGTGCGGAGTGATTTATTGTTCAAAGCATGAGGAAATATTGTATTTTGAATATAAGCTATTGGCCCAAATTTTATAAATTTGTAAATATAATTGTACAAATGAAACCGTATTTCTGTAAGATTAATATAAAAATATAAAAAAGTGTAGGATATCTGATTAGATCTCTTATAATAATATGAAGACAGTTTCTGTCCGTCTCTGACAGGCAAAGTGGATGTGTTTATTTCCCTTTGAAGTAGCCGAAAAAATTATATCTCAAATGTTAAAATGTTCGACGTTACGACACGACGTTAACAACATTAGTGTAACGTCTATAGCTTAATTTAAATTAATAAAGCCGTTGCAATGCACATATAACTTTGAGGTCAAATAAATAGTATGCTTGTGTTTAACATATTTACGAAGAATATACACGTGGCATGGGGTTGACGTATTGCAGTGTGAGGACTTTTCTTAGATCAAACCTTCTCGCTTTGACGAAGGTTCGACTTGAGCAATTTTTGTAGGTAAATATTTCTTTTGAAAATTTTTGTGTGAACAGAGGACAAAGTTGAACACATTCTGATTTGTTTTTTGCTGATGGGGTTTGCTCTGAGACATTTGTATAAGAAAATTAAATTTTTATATCATATCAGCTTATTTAATTAGACCTTACTGTAAACTTCAGAGTATTATGTGCAACTGTAAATTAAGTATGTGTTCATGACCTGTTAGGCTAATGGCTATGACAGACTTGCAAATGAGAGATCCAGTTTTGAATTTGCACCTATAGCTATATACCGAGTAGGGGGAGAATTGCATACAACCCTGTCCCCATAGCACACAGTCGCACAATTTTATTCACAAAATATAAAATTGCTGAATCAAACAAAAGTGTCTTAGTTCATCAAAAGAAAATATAGCTTTATGTATTCAAGCACATTCTGCATTCCGTCCGAAAAGGGCTTACGTTTGCGAACCTAGAGTCCGCTAGCCTGTCTCCCGCTCCGCAACCCTTTCTATATTGTTTTTATAGATATTTAACTTGAAAATTAATGTCTCATTCTGTTCAATCCAAATTTTTTCTTTAACTCTATTGAATACTAAAGGAGGGGGAAGGTGCAGATTTCACAGCAAAGTCAAATACTGTTCAAAAAAGACTTAGCGTATTTCAATAACTTTCTATTCTGCAACTTTTTACTAAAACAGGTTAAAATTCTGTAACCACATTCCTCATTGGATTGCCTTTTAAAAGAGTATGATAAAGAGTGATAACAAAGGAGCCATTGAGTAAACTCAACTTACACCCGAAGCAAGCTCCACTGACTCATTAAATCTGCCGAAAAAACTTGTGTTCTCAGAAAGATAAAACTGTTATACCAAAATTGCTGACGTTAGCAAATTTACATCCTCACCAACCCCTTTTTTTCCTGCTGTAACAGAGATTAGTGCATTCAAAATATATTTGAAGTGGTTAAATCCAACCCATTCCTTTATTGCAGCCAAGTATTAACAGAGTTTCACTATTAAAATATGTACAGGCTTCTTTTGTATTTTAACAGTTCATTAATTTAAATTACATTTAGGCATATTATATTTCATGCCATTTTGATAAGTTTTCTAATAAAATGGAGAGATCTAAGTTTGGTAAAAATAAACTTTCACAGGCTTAAAAGGAAATATAACGATAACGATAAGGTTGATAAGATAGCTTTGAATTAACTGTATATACACATTTACATAAAGCATAAATAAACTATGAATATTTACAAACATTTGTAAAATATCTGTGGGCAAGGACATGCTTGACATTTGGTCGTTTTTTTCTTACCATAGCCTTTTCTGTAATTTGTTAAACAATCAAGTTTACCTCAATTTTTCTTTCGTCTTTCATTTTGTTAACACGTATAGATTGTACCGCTTATTATCTACCCAGCAATGGTGTATTTCCTCGGGTGCGTGTTCTGTTAGAACATTTTAGACACGATGTTTTATCGATGCTGTTACCGAACTGTGCGATACTTGTGTCGAAGGTGAAATCAACCGGCTTAAACGTTGCATCTGACTTGTCGTCATTTGTGTACATAATCACATGATTGATAGGAACATCGTCGGCATCTGAAAGCATAGTTATCCAAGTTCCAAGAAGATGATCATTAGAATGTATTGTGTTGGGTGGAACGTACAAAACGTGATTCTTGAGAATCTTAAAGGCTAAAAATATAAAACATTGAGTAAGACAGATTACATTTTCGAGTGCTAGTTATCAATCAATTCTAAATGCTTTATAGAAAGTGTTGCACCTGTTTGGACTAACCTTACAAAAGTGTTTATATTTCATTACTAAATATAATTACAGCAAAAAAATTCACCTGTTAAGTGCAATTCGTCTTTTCCAACCCACTTCCCAAGAAGGAAGAATCCGGAATCGTCATCAAGTGGGCATTACATGTGATGAAACGCATGTTGCTCGAGACCATTGCCGCCACATGTAGCTAATCTACGTGGTGGGCTGTAATAATATGAAAATTTAAGCATAGAGGATCACGTTACATGTTAATTAATTCGGTTGTTTAATAATATTTTCTTAGCAATCCGCTTTTAAAGTTTTTGTATCGATAGAAATTGAACAAGATTCTTTTAAACTCCTTACCTACCATTTTTTGTCCACATTTAATATAAATTAGAGAGGTGAACAAAAGAATCAGCAAAAAATAATTCTGACACTAAAATGTTGATGTTTTCAACTGCGATGACAATTTCAGGCCTGTCTAAATTGCCAAATTGAATATGTAAGTATGCTGTGAAATGTGGTTTAAAGGTATATATTTAAGAGCCAAAAAATTTGTCAGATCTTGGTAAACAACGTCTTAAAAACAAGGTCCTTTCTAAACTAAGATTCTGAATACATTGTTTTCTGCTGTCAGATTTGATGATGTTATTTTAGGCAGTCTTATGTGATGACTTATAAGAAATACTTACATTTTGAGTAGGTAAAATTAACGGTGCAATGTCTTTGTAACACAGCTATTCTTTCTTCTTTCTCTCCTACAAGAGTAGCTCCATAGTAGGAATAATACCGTTCCAGTCAGATGAGCAGATAAAGTTTTCTTCTTTTTCACCGTTTTTAGCTTTTATCCATTCTGATCTTTTTAACGCGGCATGGCGAGGTATTGTAACCGTTGGAATTTCGTGGTACTGCGTCGGCACCAACTGGACAAGATCGTAGTCTCCCGGAAGTAGATCAGTGACGTCATTACTTTTAGTGCTCATGAATGTCATTCCGGAATTTCCCGTTCTCTTGAAGTCAATGAAAGCAGCCCATCGCTTTTTGATTAACTCTAAAATATCTTTCGCACCCATATTGTCGTATTGTAGTGAAGTTGGTAAGTTATATAACTTATTAAATGTTTTGTTAGGAATCGTGTATTTCTGGCAATATTTGCAATTCAGCCAACATTTATTGAAATTATCTCTTATAATAATACGGAGAGTGTGTCTGTTTGTGTGTCTGTAACAGGCAAAGTGTATATCTTCATTTTCCTTTGATGTCGCCGAAAAAAATCTTTGATGTTGCCGTAAAATATATGTCTTCTTTGTCGTGAAAAGCCGCGAGTTTTTTGTGGTTTGTTAAATGAAGTTCTAGCACAAAGTAACGGAAATTGTGTTTACAAAAAAAGATGGCTGTCCTTTTTCAGCATTTGTCTTCTCTTGCCTTCAAAATAAATCTACAAAAACATTTGAAAAAGGGTATGGTATGTAAATGAAGTATAGCAAGGTTTTAAAGGTTTGTTTATGTTTTTTTTTAGTTTTGATTATATTATTGATGCGAGACATGTTTGTTAGCTAGCATGATAAAGCCAACCACACCAACAACAACCTAATAGCTAGCTATAGCTTGGACTTTATAAATATGTAGCCATGTTCTTTATACCTAGCTAAGTCTCCAGTTTATGTTCAACTGACCAGCTATTAGCTGCTGTAGCTAGCTTATGTTAGCTTCAGTTTTATGTTGCTTTTTACATGTAAGCTAGCTACCGTAGTGTTATCTTAGTGGTCTTTGCTAAGAATGTGACTGTAACTTTATTTCACTTGACATTTTAAGCTTAAATTAACAAGCCACAACAACTTTTAAAACAGTATTACATAATATTTAAGAAGAGTTTAAGGACTGTTTTTAAGCAAACAATGTATTTTTCACATTTTGTGTATGCAAATAATGTATTTTTCACATTTTGTGTAACTAAACTTATATACATCGGTTACATGCTTAATTAATTTTTGTAGAATTTTACTTTACACCTTGCAAGCCATTCCAGTTTTTATATTAAAATGAGAAATTCAACTGACATTATATATACAAAATGTAAAATTCCCACAAAATCCATCAAACGTTATTAACCCTGAAAATTTTAAACATTTTCCTGATTCTCTTTTTGACTTGCGAAGATTCAAAGATTTCTAAAAATAAAGTGCAGAAATACTTATTTTTAAAATGTAAATTTAATTTCTTCCAATTTATGGTTTTGACATATTCATGTAAGAGTTTGTGGGCAAAGACATAAATCAGCATGCTAAAAGAACTGACGTTTGTTGACGTAGAATTACTAAACACAACTGTTTTTTACATTTAGTGTAAACTTTTGTGAATATGGCCATATTCAATATATACATCAAAAGAGTTAGCTACTTTGTTGATTTTGGTTTTATACTCATTGTAAGCTATTGTTTTCTTCTTTTTGACGTTTTGGATTCACTTATTGTTGCAGAAGGCATATACAATATGCATATAAAAAAATTGGAATTTTGCAAATTTCTGTTTTACCACTCAATTTTCACATTTTATATAAATTCTTTGGGACAGGATGGTATGAAATAGACCAAAATACCTGATCTTAGTTGTTTTTAATTTACAGGCTGTGCCTTGTGAAACTTTAAGGTGAACATTTTGTGTAAGACAATGGCATGACATATACTGATAGAACTGATTTTTGTTGTTTTAGATGTTATAACTGAAACTTTTTTTTATATATTTATGTTATTTTGTGAGGAAGGACCATACACAGAAGAAGAATTAGATTTTACACATTGCAAGCTGTGTTTTCTATATTTTGTATAAATTCTTACCGGCGAGGACTCTGTACAACATAACGAAATGACTGATCCTTCTCTATTTAAATTTGATGTGCTCCAAATCGCAGTTTTTTTAAAAAAAATTGGGGAAATTTACCTGGGTTTTTGACATTTGTGGTTAAAATTTCTCAGCAGAGAATAGTATGGTTGCCGTTTATATTGTTTGTGTTGCAAACTGCTGTTTTTTAAATTCTGTGTAAACTTTTGTGGAAAAAGAGCACATGCAAAACACTAAAAGAACAAATTTTTGTACAATTAGACTGTGAGCTGTTGTGTAAGTTGATTTTTTTTATATTTTGTGTTATAAACTTTTTTTAAACTTTAAACTAACTGTAAGTAATGTCAGTTTTGCTGGAAGAAAAGTCCACGGTTTCACGTTTTTGTTTTTATTAAGAACTTCACAAAATATTGCGGGAATAAATATTTGGTGATGAAAAAAAATTACTGAATGTTCAGACTGTGTAACTGTTGTGAGGGAGGACCGTATGCAAGTATATATACTAAAAAAATAATTTGATATTCTACACTTTCCAAGTTGTATTTTTGTATGCACTGAAATGACTGCTTTTTCTGAGTTGAATTTGATGCGTTTCATATCCTTTTTGTGGAAGATTTTATGGGTGAAGACAATATATAGAACATGCCAATTGAACTGATTTTTGTTCATATTTTGATTTGCTCCTCAGAAACCTTTGTGTTCTACATTTATTGTAAACTTTTCAATGTTTTCAAGATAATAAATTTATTCCTTGCTCATTGCTTTTTCGACATTTCAGTTTAAAATGTTTGATAAAGTCAGTATGGATCATTAGACAAAAAAATTGTTTTGTGCATATTTTTGCGCGAGAGGATGGTATGCAGCCGAATAAGTGATTTTTCAAAGTTTAACATTTTGTTTTTTAGTGTTTTGTGTTTGTTTAAGTTTGGCTTTTTGATATTGTTCAGGTTGTATTGTTGTATTAAGCATTTAGGGAAAAGACAATGTTTAAAATGCGTAAACAACTTATTTTCATAGATCTGTGCTTACTGTTGCAAGCCTTTCTTTTCGACACTTCGGATTAAAATATTGAAAGTTTTCAACATAATCACATAATGAGATGTATACATATTTGAGATGTGTTATTTCTGACATTATTATTATTGTTGTCGTAACTGTCTGGGTTGTGACTGTCAATGTTGTCACTTTCTACCAACTAGATTTTACACCTTGCACAACGTTTTTTTTTTTTTTATATTTTGTCTGAATTTTTGTTGGGAGGATTTCATGCGATTTGACATTTGATATTTTGTGTTACTAGATTTTAAGAACGTTTTTGTTAAATTATGACTTAATTTCTTTTTATGCATTTTCAGATTATTTTTTTTTGGTAAAAGGCAGTATTCAATATACTGAAACATTTGCTGATGTCATCAAAATTCAAATGACAGAACTTTTCAATTGTTTTTCTGCCTAAGTGGATTTTTCCACGGGCCTAATCGACTAGTTGACTAATAAGTATCTTCAATCGTTATTTAAAAAATTCAAGTGCTAATTATAGAAAATTTGAATTCTTTTCAAAAACGACGTGCAATAGCCTTTTAATGCATTCTGCATTCTTGACATCGCTCTAAGGCGTTGGGTGAGTAATGTTAGATAGGTCAGCAGTCCTATTGCGTTCTCCCAAAACATGTTCATGTTGTGTTTATAAATTTTATTTTTCTCTAGGAACAATTATTCAAATAGACTAATATTTCGCAATTAGGTGAAATCGCGGAGAATCTTTTCAAAAATCGAGTTTGATCTTTTCTCTTTACAATTAGCTAGCGGAGGGTAGGTTTAGTAATAGGTGGCCTTCATCAAATAGGAGCTTTAAATGCATTAAAGCTCTCTTCGCATGACCCTCTTTTATAAGAAGAGGCTATCCAGGGTAAATACTTTCAATAATAATGCTAATAATATTTATTAAGTACACATCAGGGAAGCACTTGAGACCGAATGAGTAAAAGGTCCACTGAAATATGAAACTATTTATTCGCCTGTGAAATAACATATTTGATTTTGCATTTTAAAATCGTTCTAAGTCTGCTCTAAACACGAAAGAACTTGCAGTAAGTAATGTTAGATGGATATGCAGTTCTGTTGCATTGTTCCCAAGCATTTTTATATTGTGTTCATTGAATTGCTTTTTCGTATTTTCCTCTGGAACAATTAGAGAGTAGCCTGACATTTCGCAGTTAGTAGAAATCGAGGAGAATTTTTGACCCGCATTCTCTACAATTATGTAGCGGAGAGGAGGGATTATTAATAGGTGGTTTTCATCCATTATAGTAAAAGGATTCCTTTCCAGTTCCACAAACATTCGTCCACATCATTTTGGTGAAACGGAAACCAACATAAATAGTTCTCTTTGCAAAATCCACTAACTTATTTTAAGGAGGTTATAAACGATGCCAACAAAGTTGGAGATTTTAATATTTATCTCTACCTTCCGCTTTGAACTACATGCAATGACGGTGTGTCTGTATAATCAGTTTTTAATCTGTCATTATATCTGAAAGATGTAGATAGTTCAAAATAATTTCATGTTTAGAGAATTTGCGCCAATTTTGTTGTGGAAGGGATCAGCAATTGACTTCTTAAAACATATTTGAAAAATATACTTTTATAAATCCTGCCGAAATATTTTTATTGGGGCCGATGCGGCATAACATCTCGTGTCTTTATCTTAAATTGCAGGAAAACAAATGATTTGGTTTACTTTATTTCTATAACTTACTAGTATATCTCATTTTAAAAAACAATTGATAACAAAAAAAGAAAGCTGTAACTGTACAAACATTAATCAAATCAAAAGCAACACGCTGTTAATCCTATATCTTTGAATGTTTTCTCTCAAAGTCGGTTTGATTAACATTAAAAGTGTTGAAAAACTGTTGTACATCAGTCGCCGTTCTCACTTTATTGGGAACACATGTTGGACAACAAAACGACAGAAGAGATGTTGCACAAAACGTGTTTCGTGACAACTACGGATTTTAATAGAAGCCAAGTTCAAGAATAGAAGTGAAATTAAAACAGCAACGACTTTCTCTACGATGATTGAATGTAAAAACTTTAAGAACTTTAAATAATTATTAAGGATTTGCCTCATTCAATAAATTTAATAAATTTAGCGGAAATATCCCCCCCCCCTTTATAGTCAATTTCTTGATTAATTTTTCTCCCTAATCAAATTGAAAATATGTCATTATGCAAGTAGTCTGAAGAAACATGTCGAGAACTGTATACATTGGATTGAACTATCATTCAACTCAATAAAGAAGTCATAATGGGTTCTTTTCATATATATAATTTCCCCACCTGATCATAATTTTCAATACTTTTTTAATCCTCATTGTTTCTTATTCTCTCCAACCACACCCCTTTATTGGGTGCACTAAAGTTTATTCCCGATATTCTTCGTGCAAAAGTGATACTTTTTTGATTCATTGTTCAATACTTTTCAACCGTGTAAATAGTTTTTAAGCTTCTTGAAATACTTTTTCATAACGTCAAGGTGAGTGATGATTTTATCCACGGGGTCACATTGTCACCGGCGTTGATACTGTGTTAAAAGTAATGCCATTTTTTGTCTTCTTCGTGCGAAAATGGAAAACTCCTAGCTTACCCCCACAAATTTGTTAAAGTATTTTCAAATTTTAACTCTTAATAATCAATTATCACGCGACCAGTCAAGGAGTAATTTTTTTATGGAAACCGGTCTTTGACAGCAGTGAATGAAAAAAACGACAAAGATGTGCTAAAGTCTGAAATACACTATTAATTCTTATGACATTTTTTAATTATCGTTGTAAAAATTTCAGAGTATTGAATTTATTTCATTTAAACAGAAAACCAAAATGTGTGTAAAAATTGAGAAAGAATTGATTGATGTGATAGCTACCTTTTGCTCTACAATGGATCCCGATGACGTATTTACGACTTCCTTCAATGTCGAAATGTAAGTATTATATTTATGAAAAATATAAAAACATGGTACAGAAATTTATCTTTTTATTCGTTTTTTAAAACACAAGTTCTCTACGATACAGCATTTTGAAGTCTTTAGAAGTAGAAAAAACTCATATTGGCAGAACCAGAACTCTCTCACGCGTTCATTGAGTGCAAAAAATTAGAGAATGGAACATGTCACCAGGAAGAATTACCTTTTGTTATCTTTTAAATAAATTTAATTTTTTTTATAACATAAATGATTATTTGTAACCATCCTGTGCATTTATATTTAAACTATTAAGAACTAATATTAAGTCTTGCGAACACTATATGTTAACAGAGGTCATTCTTCCCCGGTAATGCATAAAATATACAGTTTTTAAAAAAATCCTTATTTAAGAGAAGTTTAAGTGTATTTAACTACCGACCATTTGACGCAAAATGAGGACTAGTACTCAAAGACCTCCTTTCTATACTTTAGATGCAGTGAAATTTCTCGAAGAAGACATCCTTTAAAGCGGTCACCTCTATAATACGGACAGAAGCTTTTATGGCTTGATAAATTCTTTAAGAAATGTTTACAGCGCAACCATCCCAAGCGGACACCTGCGTATATGAATGGTATTGTAAACGCAAAACTATCTATGAAGTTTTGGATTTTTAGATTAGGCTTCTAGAAGAAAACCTCTCTCCGAAGCTGCTAAAAATTCATTTGCCTTAAGTGTCTGCTTTAGGGAGGTCTCACTGTATTTTGCTTAAATGGACACCCAGCGAAGAGGTGTTTTCGTGCACATGTCCTAACATTCACTAACGGATTAATCAAAAAACAGAAACGCTGCTAATATGAATAAAGGTTAAATGCCATGGTAACAATCACCATGGTAACGATACAAATATTACATGCACGACTGCTAAAATATAAACGCGCGCACATGACGACATAAGTTCATTTAAAGCATTAACAAGCACAATTTGTGAAACAATGGTCAAGCAATTGCACAGAAAGACAAAATTAAAGCAGTTATTTATTGCTTTACAAACTGAATTAGTTATTTGTTAATGCATCTTTGGTATATATTATAATATTATCAGAGCTGCTTTAACAATAGTGATGACTGCGTTATTACGTTCATGACAAGTGTTTTTGTTTTCTGCAACATAGGTGTTCCAGGTATATCTTAGAATATTTATTTACTTTAAAGTGTAGACCCAAAAATCGAAAAGTGTAGGCTAAACGTCTCTTTGACGTTTAGACAACCTCCCTCGCGATTTTCTTTTTCGAAATATTCCGTTTGTTATGCGGAATGTTATATTGAGAATATTTGTTCTGACCTTTACATTCACCCGCTGAGAAACATTGATTGAGCAATAAGCTAGACAAAAAGACAAAATAGTTGCAGTTATTTTATATTGTACAATATGAAATAGGTACTTGCCAACTTTGTAAATGCATCCTTTGGGATTCATAATCATGAGAGCTGCTCTAATGATGAAGGCGTTAAAGAGAAGCGTTTTTGTTGGCAACATATGTTTTCCAAAGGTTCAAAAAAATTATAGGCTAATCGTCAATTGGGCGTTCAGATACTCCCTACTTCCCCGCGCGTACGCGTGCGCGTAGCAAAGCGTACACGTGCAATACAGTTGTAGAATAAAATCAGACATTCAGGTGATTGCTTTTTAAACTATATTCAATACGACACTTTTAAAATGATTCTGCTTTGAATGATCGATCACTGCTGAAAAAAGGATTCGTAAACGTCCAGGTTTCCCAACTATCACTTTCGGGTTGTAGGTTATACTGAAAAATTGTGCGAAGAAGACCTGATACACATTTCAATGCATTAAAACTAAAGGTTTTTCACCTACAGATGTTTCTGACAAAAATTTAATTTCGCTATTTTTTGGAAGTTAACTAAAATTAGGTACCGGTGAAACAGTCCTTAAGATTCTATCGATAAAAATTTGAATAATGTGAGCCATTGTAATAAGTAGTAATTGTAATAAGTAGTACCGTTACTTAAAATGAAAAAAATATACATATGTATGATGATTATAACGCCTTAGTGTTTGTTCTAATGAGTGGACCAAAGTATATGCTTGTGTTGAACCTACTTACGAAAAATGTACAAGCGGTTTGCGGTTAACGTAGAACAAGGCCGGGCAGTACCTTAAGATTCTTAAATAACCTCTGTACTGACATCATGTCATTTATTCTTATTAATCACTGTTGCTATAAACTAAAATCCCTTATTGGCATCTTTTTTTATTTGCGCTCTTGATTTTTTTATCATTGACATTCTGGACGCTGGCGTTATCGACTCATTAACTTGATATATATCAAAAAAATTGAAAATGCCATTGCACGAAGGTGGGATTAAATTTTGAGATGAATTTTTGCCTAACAACGGGAGAATATATGTTTTATGCTATTATATTTATAGCAAGGTATTATAAATATTTGTCTTTAAAAATCTTACTTTAATGTTAATTTAGTGCATTTGAGTCTATCTTCATGATTATCATTTCACATGTATATCAATTAACAATTTATCTCAGAATAAGAATTGAAAAAATAAACTTCATACAATTATATTGGCATGCAAATAAATGGTGAGAAAAATGTCTTATATAAATATTTTTTTGCAACGATCAAGGATATGGTGAGACATTTGATTTTGATTCCTGTTTTTCAGTATATACAGTACGGCTTAAATTTAAATTTACATGCACATGATAGTCATCCCTTTTGCACGAGCTTTCGGTAGCGTCATAACTTTCGTTGTCATTGTTAGCCTATTATTAAATACACTAGTCGATAAGGCCCGTGGAAAAATCCACTTAGGCAATAGGCCATTGAAAAAATAGGTTGCTTTAGATGTTTTGCTGACGTCAGCAGTGCATATACAAAAAAAATGTTCCTAAAATCTTACACAAAATGTCAAATGTCAAATCTTACACAAAATAAAAAAAGAACAGCTTGCAAGGTGCAAAATCTAGTTGATAAAAAGTTACAACAACGACACTCACAACACCAACACTCACAACACCCACCAAACCGACAGTAAGAACACCGACAGTTACAACACCGACAGTCACAACACGGATAATAACAATGTTAGAAATAACGCATCTCAAATATGTACATCTTATAAGTGATTATGTTGAAAACCCTCAGTATTTTATTCTGAAATGTCAAAAAGGAGGCCTGCAAGAGGTTAGCACAAATCAACAAAAATAAGGTCTTTACACATTATAAACATTGTCTTTCCCTTAAAAGCTTAATACAAAAATATGAAAAAGCCATAGTTTGGAAAACATCAAATTTAAATCTAGAAAAATCAGTCATTTCAGTTGCATAACATCCTCTCCCACAAAAATTTACACAAAATGTAAAAATCAACCAGTTAGGAACACAAAAATTTTTCTTTTTAAATATGATGATCCGTACTGCCCTTTACCAACAATTTTGAACCTAAATGTCAAAAAATCAATAAGCAAAGAATAAAATTGAATAAAAAAAGATCATTATTTTGGAAACATTGTATACGGTTCGTAAACAAAAGATTACACAAAATGTAAAACAGATCGGTTTTTGAGAAACACATCTAAATCAACAAAAATAAGTTCATTCAGCATGTCGTATAGTGCCATTACCCATTAATCTTCCACAAAAAGGTTATGAAACACATCAAAATTTTAAAAAAATCAGTGATTTCAGTGCATACAGTCCACCCATTTAGATTACAAAATATAAAAAACAAAAACAGTTTCACTCAGAACATTAAGTAATTTTTTTATCATCAGCAAACATTTATCCCTACAAAATTTTGTAAAATTCTCAAGAAAAACAAAAACGTGAAACCATGGAATTTTCTTCCAGCAAAAATGACATCACATACAGTTAGTTCTCCCAAACAATAGTTTATAATACGAAATATAAAGACAAAGTTGTTTATATAGTCTTAAGATGTACTTACATTGTACGAAAAGCTTAACAAATAAATATATACTTTTTAACTTTCAAACTCGTTTTATTTTTTACTTAATTAGTAAACGATGGCTGTTATTTTTACCGATAAAGACATCAGCTTTGCAACAGCTTACAGTGAAGTCTGATTCTACAAAGATTTTTTCTTTCAGTATATATATTGCATGTGGTCTATTTCCAAAAAGATTACACAAAATTTCAAAAAACAGCATTTTGCAACACGAACAATATGAACTGACAAATTTTTTTAATCCACGTATAAACCCACGTATATAAATTTCCAATCAAATGTCAAAAACCCCTGTAAAAAAACCTGGCATTTTACATGTAGGCTGACAAAAGTTTAACAGGATGACGAAACAAAACAATAAAAAATAACTTAACACACACACTTTCTATAAAATTCGTTCCACTTGTCATATTGTGGTCCCCTTGTAAGGTTTACAGGAAATGTGAAAAAATTATTCTCTATGGGCATAAAAATGTGTCACAGTATCCTAAAAGTTCAAGAAAGATTTTGTAGCTAGCTTGTTACATCATAATTCGTGTTCAAAAAAGAAGAGAAGTTTGACTACTAAGGTAGCTATAAATACCTAAAAAAAGAGGAATAACAACAAAACTCATAGATTAGAGCTAGCTATGGGATGGAGCCTTGAAACTAACATTGACATTAGCTAGTTAGCTAACAAAACAATACCTAAGACACCCAGTTAAATATACTTAAGCTGGGGATACTTAGCTACGTCTATAGCTAGCTATTTATGCCTTAGTACAACACATATAGAGGAAAACAATAGCAATGTAAAAATTATGACATTTGCAGTTATTTCAACAAACCAAAACTTTCCATTTCGCTGGCACATTTGCCAGCTAACAGCTTTATGCAGCATTTTGAATTTTAGGACATTAATTATGCAAACCATTGTAAACAAATGCTGGCTTTTTTATAAAAAACGCGGTAAAATATAAATTTGAAGCTCCAATGGATTTTTTTTGAGAATGCGATTCTTTTTGACAATTTTAAGTGCGTTACATATAAAAACGGAACGTCTAAAAATATAAAAGTTCTTACTTTTTCTCAATTCCAATTCACTTGAAACTCTAGCATTCATTTTGTACTTCTAACTTTACTTTACTACTTCCTAGCTCCACTCTTCACTTCCGAAGTAACTTCTTGTGGCTTTCAACTTTATTTTTCTACTTCTACTTCTTTACTTACAGTTTACTTCTAAATTTACTTTACTACTTCCTAGCTCCGCTCTTCACTTTATTTTTCTACTTCTACTTCTTTACTTAGAGTTTTCTTTCTCTGAATCACTTTTTTCAAGACGAAGGAACCTTTCTTTTGTGTTTTTTTCCGTGTCGAGGGACACCATTTTTGGAAAGTTAGCCGTTAAATTTATTTCAGCAAATCAATTTGAGTCGTTTTCATCACGTGACGTAAACAAAGTAAACCCGTTAACAAAAGGGACATAATTTTTTCGGCGACTTCAAAGAGAATTTCGGCAACATCAAAGGAAAATGACGATATCAACTTTGCCTGTCACAGAGACACGGAACTGGCTTATTATTATATAGATGAGTTATTTTTACCTGTCGAAAACAATAGAGTTTATATCTCACACACGAACTTTAATTAGCTCATGTCAACTTTGCAAAACTCATTGTTACATTAAATTATTACAGCTTTATTGGATCAAATGCATAGAAGAAGACTAAGTAAATAGTCGTCGTAAAAAAACGAAAACACATCGTACAAAACACAAAATCCTCTTTTTCGTTCTGAAATGACAAGAAGTGGCCGTGCGATGCCTAAAAATTGCCATATTTCGTTCTAAAATGACGAGAGGACAACCCTACAAGTCTTAAAAAATCGCAATATTTTGTTCTGAAATGACGAGAATACAACCCTGATACTGATAAGCCTGTGATGATATCTTAGTCTACTAATTCTGTATCTGGGACTGGAGGCGGTGGATTAGCTGGGATGTATAGGTCAGCTTTGAATAGGTATTTGTTGGTTAATTTATTTACAATAGAACCAAAATAGTTATTAGACCCGGGATGCAACATCATCATGTTCGTTATAAAAGTATGATCGCCAGGACTTTGAAAGTAACACCTTCCGATCGCCAGGTTTAAAAATGTTATTTTATGCTCTAGTATTGTCGTGTTTGTGAGGAAAAGTTATGGTACAGTGCCGAGAAGAATATCGGAAATGTTTTTTTGAGTTTTTTATGTTCTCGTTTACATATTTTACGAGCCTGTAGGTGAGTGAAATATACGAGAACTAAAAAAAAAATCCAGGAACAAGTGCGATAACTAGTTTATCATATAAACCGAGCATAATTGATATACTCAGCAGAACATTGTTCAATTTCAATCACGGTTTGCGAGGTTCAACAGGGAAAAAATTTATTGCAAGATAATATGTGCGATAATGTCTTTTAATTCATAACACATTTTTTAAATTTATGATTAGAATTATGCGCAAAATGATAATTGTTTTAAATGAAAAACAAAGGTTGTTTATGTCTCGCCTCAGTGAAGTTAAATGAGTAATACATTAGAGTAATACGTTCATGTTAATTCAGTACAAATTAGTTGAAGTAAAAGCAGTGATTTATCTTGTAAATTCTTGATTTCCATCTTCGCTTGTAGTGGAAAATCGTTTAATATTGCGTTTCTCTCGCAAAAATATTTACGTATGCTTAATATGTACCGCTGATGTATAACAAGTTAAGTTAACAATCGAACTAAACACAAAACTCCCTCAACGCGCAATAGATATAACCTCACTAACCTAAAGTCACAGTTGAACTAAAAATCTCTACGATGGAGAGAACTGGTATTTCTCTTTAATGACTATGTCGAAACAAAAGAATAATAGAACTGTGAATATTTATGATTGATTGTTAGTTTGTTTCGTAAAAATAGGAGGAGCAAATTATGGAACAAATTTACCGACTCGTTTTTCAAGGAAACAATAACCCAGCGAATTATTAACCAATCAGGAAAAAATATCAGCTTTTTGCACGCTATTTCAGCCAATCAGAGAAAAAATTTCACCTTTTTGCACTGTAAAATTGAAAAAAGTAAAAATTACAATCGTTTCTCGGTAGAAAATAAAAATATAGCTCATATTTTGGGGTAGATTAGCCAATCACAGGGCGAGAAAAACTCTAACCATATGATAATTAAGAGGTGAAAAATCTTTCACAATAACGGAATAACGGAATATTATTTAAGGAATTATAATTTTAAGCTCCATCATAAGCGTTGTTATTACAGCTGCCTTTCATCTTTCCGTAATTGCATTTACATATCAATATTGTTTGTTGCACAAGTAGTCACGTCGTTTAATTAACGATTCTGTTTACAACAAGTTATTATTTAGAAATTTCTGGCCACAAACATTGCTGGATCTTATATATACTACGTATAATATTTTTGCGCAATTTCTATATCTTGGGATTGCACGCACAAATAAAATTACTGAAGCTTGAGGCGCATGATTTATCGCGCTGATGCTTTCTACTGATTGGCTTTGTATCGTTTTGTGTCGCCATTGGATAGTTAAATATGATCAACTATACACTTGCCTGCATTTGAAAACGAAACGAAGAAAGTAAAGTAAATTTGGGAAATTTTTTGTGACTTTAATACGCTACTGCTCATCCACCAGATTAAATATTAAAAAAAAAAATTGTAAATCAGTGGAGATTCACGGCAATTCCCTTTTCAGGAAAATCTACAGGACTTCGAAGTTACCATCTACGGCTCAGAGGAAAGTTGAGTTTATGGTTATAGATACAGACAATACAAGTCTGGGACATGGTGACCACAAATCTTAGAACTTTTTCAAAAAATTGATAAATTTAGGAACTCCTTGAAACCTCCTAAGATATAATTTATTAAAATCTATTTTAATAGTTGTGTCTCTCTTCTTCTTAGTGTTCATGTTATGGAAGTATTTTCAGTATTTTACAGTATTTTCATTAAAGTTCTTGCTGGAAAACCTTTCGAAATTAAATAAGCAACCTGTGGAGAGTAATTGAGGACAATGTAAACAATGAACCTTTGTCACATTCGCCTTCAGCTGCTTAACCATTATCAAAATATATATCATGGAGACATGAAACACCAAAATCATTGATAGAATATTTTTTTAAAAAAATATTTTTTCGACAGGAGAAGAGACGAGAAAAGGAAAAATGAAACACCACATACATCCTATTCTGAGTTCTTTTATAATCTGAAGTTAAAATAAAATAAAGAGTTTTTATCTTTTCACTGAATTCAAAATTTCTTATATTTTAAATAATGTTCTTTTGGGCATTTCCCACTCAATGCGGTGGTTAATATTATAACGCCACAGTGAACTCTTAGATATTTACAGTGGTGCTCAACCGAGAGGGGTGCTAAACAAGTGGTGTTAATTTGATTATTATGGTACTTAGGCATTAAATACATATAATTAAAAAAGTGCTGGAATATACTGGAATTAAAATTGAATTTTCAGCGGCGACCCTGAAAAAACTATTACTGAAAATAATTAGGTTTAGCATAGCTATTATTGCTGATGATCAAATCTAGTGGGATTATATTTAATATAAAGAATGATGTTTTTATTTTCAGGGCAATGGAATTCCTAAAAGATGCAAACCGAACACCTAACCCATTAAAGGATGCAAATTTATTATCACAGTTCTTTTTATGGTATGTCAGAATATTGTTTGTGTCTATAACAGATTCTATCTAGTTCACATCACTGTTACTGTCCATTGATTGTTGATTCCTACAAATGCATCACAGCCAATCAGAACTAATGCAAATAGGGGCTGGTATTATTTGAGCATTGTATCTATTCTTGACTTACCAAGTGTTGTATTAATTGCTGATTAACCTCATTGTTTTGTTATATAGGTACATGAATAAAACCTTTTCATTGGGTAATTCTCGTCCACTTGAAAAAGGTGATGTTCATGATATAACAGATGAAGAATCGTCAGAACTTTTATCTGAAGAATTAGAAAGGTATTTATTTGTCATTTCATTTTTGCAGTTATTTTAAGGGAGAGCTTTGAAGTTACTGTTTTAAACAAGCAGGTGTGGTCATAAGTTAGCTTCTTTTGAAAAAAAAACCCTTTATCTTTTTGTGGGAAGAAAAATGTTATTGATTTTCTATTTAATAAAAAACAACTTCCACTTGGTAGGCTGAAATCTACATATATATTTTGATGTAAAAAATATTTTCACAAATTGAATAAACTGTTTGTTTCACTATTTAGAGCTTAAGGCACTGATCAAGCAAATGCATAGGAATATTTACTTATTGGGTTTCAAAGTATTTTAATAATGTCATTAACCTCTTTATTTCAAAATTGATTGAGTGATACAACTTTGGTTTCTGTGTGACCCCTAGTCACCCACAGGGCAGATGTAAACTGATTTATTATTCATTTACCAAATGAAATGTAATAACTTTGATCTCTCTAAAGAAAATTAGAGGTGAAAAATAATGTTAAAAGGGAATTAAAAATTATGCACAAAAATGTCTCTTACTTTTTACGTGAGTAACAGAAATTTTAACAGTACCAGCTCAATTAATTGACATATAAGAACTATTTGTTATCATTTTATTTTATTTAAAAATATTTTTTGAAGCTACGTTGTAGAAATTTAACTTTCTTGTGAAAATATGTTAGAATTCTTTTTAACTTTTTATCAAATCTTGGAAATCGGGAAGACACTAGCTGATGTTGACATGTTTAAGTCCTTCTCACAATTTACACAAATAAAATAGCCTGTGAGTAAATATGTTTAATGTGAAGTTAGTCTAAGAATCTCAAATGTAAGCGGGGAGATCATTTGTGAAAAAAGTAGCTGCATCGAAAAAAACTTCACCTGATCGGTAATTCTGTAACATAGTCTTTTTATTTTTACTTAATATAATGAATAAAACATCAGGCTGTCCACTATTATCAGGAATGTCGAAAATATAGGCAAAATGTCAGGAAAATTTGATCTTTATATGAAATGTCGAATATAGGTCAGGAGTTTTAAACTTACCAGTAAGTGCCTGTAACGCAATGCTTTTTATTTTAATATAGTTTTCAATGTCAGTTTCTATCTTCAAATTGTATTTGCTTCATCTTTTATCTTTTTGTTTATTTCATACATTTTCATTGCTTTTTTTCTTCATCCTTAAACAATTATGTTATCATCTATAATTTAAGAAAAAGTAGGTGAGGAAATTGGAGAATGTCAGGATTTTTAGCTAAAAATGCCAGGAAAATGGCAGGAATGTCAGGAAAATCGAGATTAGCTTTTAAATTAAACAACATATGCTGCAAGTAAACGTTTACTATGCCTAAACTTTATCCTTTGTTTACCTATCCTCTTTGGAGTTGCTATTATCCCAAAATCTATTGTTATCATTTGAAGCGAAGTGGTATCTTTTTCAATTTAAAATACAGGCTCGGGAAAGTAGCTTTGGTATCATTCACTAATCATCAAGCCTTTTATAAGATATGTTTTATAAGTACAGTCCTCGCCCATTAGATTATATACAAATTATAAAAAAAAAACAGTTTCAGTCAGAACATTAAGTATTTTTTTATCATCAGAAAACATTTATCCCTACAAAATTTTGTAAAATTCTCAAGAAAAACAAAACCGTGAAACCATGGAATTTTCTTCCAGCAAAAATGACATCACATACAGTTAGTTCTCCCCAACAATAGTTTATATTACGAAATATAAAGACATCAGCTTATACAACAGCTTACAGTGAAGTTCGATTCTACAAAAATTTGTTCTTTCAGTATATATTGCATGTGGTCTATTTCCACAAAAGTTTCCACAAAATTTCAAAAAACAGCATTTTGCAACACAAACAATATAAACTGACTTAACCATACCATCCTCTCATAATTTTTTTTAACCCAAAGTCATAAACCCACGTAAATTTCCAATCAAATGTAAAAAAACCCTGTAAAAAAACCTGGCACTTTACACGTAGCCTGACAAAAGTTTAACAGCATGTCAGAAACAAAGCAATAAAAAATAATTTAACACATACACACACTTTAAATTCTACAAAATTCGTTCCACTTGTGATATTGCATGTGGTAAAGTTTGCAGGTAATGTGAAAAAACTATACTCTATGGGTTTTAACAATGGGCCACACTATCCTAAAAGCTCAAGAAAGATTTTGTAGCTAGCTTGCTACATCATAATTCGTGTTCAAAAATAAGAAAAGTTTGACTACTAAGGTAGCTACATAACTTTTATAGGTTAGTGCTAACTATTATGGGATGGAGCCTTCTTGAAGCTAACATTAGCTAGCTAACAGTAGCTAGGACACCCAGTTAAGTATACTTAAGCTGGGGAGACTTAGCTACGTCTATAGCTAGCCATTTGTGCTTAGTAAAACATATATAAAGGAAAACAATAGCTATGTAAAAATTATGACATTTGCAGTTAGTTCAACAATCCAAAATTTTCTATTTCGCTAGCACATTGTAGCCAGCTAACAGCTTTATGTAGCATTTTGAATTTTAGGACAAATACATTAGCTACGCACCAGGATACACATTAATTATGCAAAAAAAAAATATATATATGCTAGCTTCTTTATAAAAAACGCGGCAAACTTTAAGAATTTGAAGCTCTAATTGATTTTTTTTGAGAATACGCCTTGACAATTATAAGTGTCCTACATATAAAAACGGAACGTCTAAAAATATCAAAGTTCTTACTTTTTCTGAATTCCAAGTCACTTGAAACTCTAGCATTCATTTTGTACTTCTAACTTTACTTTACTACTTCTAGCTCCACTCTTCACTTCCGAAGTAACTTATTGTATTTGTGTTTGTGTCATAATTCATGTTAAAACAACAACAATCAATTTAACAGTTCATTTTATGTCAATTTTTGCACTAAATTTGCAACACAAAATACAAATTCTAAATAATTCCTATGCTTTTCATAAAAAGTTTAATCAAAATATAAAAGATGAGAGGTGAACGACAAAATCAAAGTTTGCAGAATTTAATTATTTTGGTATATATATGTCTATTGATATATGCCCTTTATAACAATATTTCAATCCAAAATGTGAAAAAGAAAAACAATTTGCAACAAAATCAGTTATTCTGATGATATTGCATACACTTTTTCTCCACAAAAGTGTAAAAAAAGAATGGTTGTAGGAAATACTTCTGATTCAACAAAAATCAGTATTTGCATCTTGTACTCATTAAATATTACCCAAAATTTCAAAAAACTGCGATTTGGAACGCATCAAATTTATAAATAGAGAGGGATCAGTCATTTCGGTATGTTGTACAGAGTTCAGCCCGGTAAGAATTTATACAAAATATAAAAAAAAAACACAAGTTTTTTCGGTGTTGTACTCCATCAAAAAGTTGAAACTTTTCTTAATTAAGACAAAATGTCATAAACAAAATGCTTAAAAACAGTCCTTAAACTCTTCTTAAATATTATGTAATACTTTTTTAAAAGTTGTTGTGACTTGTTAATTTAAGCTTAAAATGTCAAGTGAAATAAGTTACAGTCACATTCTTAGCAAAGACCACTAAGATAACACTACGGTAGCTAGCTTACATGTAAAAAGCAACATTAAACTGAAGCTAACATAAGCTAGCTACAACAGCTAATAGCTGGTCAGTTGAATATAAACTGGAGACTTAGCTAGGTATAAAGAACATGGCTACATATTTATAAAGTCCGAGCTAGCTAGCTTTTAGGTTGTTGTTGGTGTGGTTGGCTTTATGATGCTAGCTAACAAACATGTCTCGCATCAATAATATCATCAAAACTAAAAAAAAACGTAAACAAACCTTTGAAACCTTGCTATACTTCATTTACATACCATTCCCTGTTTCAAATGTTTTTGTAGATTTATTTTGAAGGCAAGAGAAGAAAAATGCTTAAAAAGGACAGCCATCTTTTTTGCAAACACAATTTCCGTTACTTTGTGCTAGAACTTCATTTAACAAACCACACAAAACTCGCAGCTTTTCACGACAAAGAAGACATATATTTTACGGCAACATCAAGGATTATTTTCGGCTACATCAAAGGAAAATAAGCATATCAACTTTGCCTGTTACAGACACACAGACACACTTAGCGTATTATTATAGAGACTAGTAGATTAGGCCTGTGGAAAAATCCACTTAGGCAGAAAAACAATTGAAAAGTTCTGTCATTTGAATTTTGATGACATCAGCAAATATTTCAGTATATTGAATATGCCTTTCACTAAAAAAAATAATCCGAAAATGCATAAAAAGAAAGTATATAAGTCATAATTTAACAAAAAAGTTCTTAAAATCTAACACAAAATATCAAATGTCAAATCGCATGAAATCCTCCCAACAAAACTTCAGACAAAATATGAGAAACAACGGCGTGTAAGGTGTAAAATCTAGTTAGTAGAAAGTTACAGCATTGACAGTCACAACCCAGACAGTTACAACAACAATAATAATAATGTCAGAAATAACACGTCTCAAATATGTATACATCTTATTATGTGATTATGTTGAAAACCTTCAATATTTTAATCTGAAGTGTCGAAAAGAAAAGCTTGCAACAGTAAGCACAGATCTATGAAATAAGTTCTTTACGCATTTTAAACATTGTCTTTTCCCTAAATGCTTATACAACAATACAACCTGAACAATATCAAAAAGCCAAACTTAAACAAACACAAAACACCAAAAAACAAAAAGTTAAACTTTGAAAAATCATTTATTCGGTTGCATACCATCCTCTCCCGCAAAAATATGCACAAAATGTAAAAATTAACCGCTTAACCCTATTATACCTGGGGGGGGGGCACAAAGTGCCCGCGGCCTTTTTGACTAGGCATAACTTTAGATACACATGTGATTAAGTGCTAAAATTTTGTGACTATTCCTAACTTTTATTATGGCTTCTGATGAAAAAAAAAATTTTGGGAAAAATTTTGTACTTTGCTGGGGGTATTGCATTTTTTGGACGGGGGTAAATGTTTTGGAATTTTGAAATCCGTTGACATTCATGTAAGAATGTTATAAGATGTTGTATTGGGTATATAATTATTTATTACATGTATGTTGGTTACTAAGTGGTAACCAAGGTGTTGCTAAGGTGATATATGGTTACTAGGGACAAAAAGCAGACCAGATTTGAAGGAAATATCGATCCAGCAAATTGACGTCATTTCGGATCCCAATGACGTCATTATATTGTTTTCCTTACCTCGATTATCTTTAAATGTCCTGTTCTACATATATGCCAAGTTTAATGACATGAGCATCAATATTTCTGGTAGAACGGGTCTTTTTATCTTTATCGTTAAAATAAGCATTTTTTTTGCCGAAATGACGTCATTTTTTATCCCAATGACGTCATTAAAATAACTTTTTTCATGTGAAACACATATTTTGGTATTCATTCCACAAATCTACCAAGAATCAAGGCCATATCATTAGTAACACGCGAGAAATTAAAACGTACTGAAAAATTGAGAAAATGACCATTTTTCACATGTGTGACGTCATTTCTAATACCTATGACGTCATCAAATTATTTTTTTTACCTGGATTGAGTTTGTACTAAGACATTCTCCAACTGAGCCAAGTTTCATCACTTTAGCACAAGTGGTTCAGGATTTATGGCCCGCGGGCACTTTGTGCCCCCCCCCCCAGGGTTACAAGCGCAAAAAAAGCCCAGGTATAATAGGGTTAACAAAACAATTTTTTTGTCTAATGATCCGCACTGACTTTACCAAACATTTTAAACTGAAATGTCGAAAAAGCAATGAGCAAGGAGTAAATTTCAAATCAACAAAAATCATTATTTTGAAAACATTGTATATATATATGGTCCTTCCTCACAAAAGTTTACAATAAATGTAGAACACAAAGGTTTCTGAGGAGCAAATCAAAATATGAACAAAAATCAGTTCAATTGGCATGTTCTATATTGTCTTCACCCATAAAATCTTCCACAAAAAGGATATGAAACGCATCAAATTCAACTCAGAAAAAGCAGTCATTTCAGTGCATACAAAAATACAACTTGGAAAGTGTAGAATATCAAATTATTTTTTTAGCATATATACTTGCATACGGTCTTCCCTCACAACAGTTAAACAGTTTCAGTCTGAAAATTCAGTAATTTTTTATCATCACCAAATATTTATTCCCATAATTCCATTACTTAAAGTTAGTTTAAAGTTTAAAAAACATTGACATTTTGTGTAAGATTTTAAGAACATTTTTTTTTTGTATATGCACTGCTGACGTCAGCAAAACATCTAAAGCAACCTATTTTTCAATGGCCCTTTGCCTAAGTGGATTTTTTCCATGGGTCTTATCGACTAGTATTATGTCAATTCATCAATTACCAGATTCAAAGGTTCTCAACCAATGATGCTAATAACAGTGATAGTGTCTGCACTTTTTCCATTTTTAAATCTTTCGATATACTTTGCGTGCATGATCTGATATTTTTTTGAGATTTCGCAAAAATTTGTTTCTCCAGGTATGTCTTCGTTGAGAACTTTTAAACTTGATTTAATATTACATGGTGAAAGAGTATTTATATTGCATCACCCCACTTCAAAAGTGATGAAATACTGAATACTTTAGGTAAATAAAATAAAAAACAAGTTCAGGTCACATTCTTAAAAACGCCAGCAATCAATATCATTTGTATGCTTGTTAACTTTTCTTGTGAAAACATGTTAGAATTATTTTTAACTTTTTATAAAATCTTGGAAATGGGCTAGACACTGATGTTAACATGTTTAAGTTTTTCTTACAATTTACACAAATTAATTAGCCTGTAAGTTTCATAAATATGTTTAATGTGATGTTATTCTAAAAATGTGAGCGGGGAGATCATTTGCAAAATAAATGCTGCATCAAAAAAAAAGAATTGTCTGGTCGGTACTTCTGTAATATAGTCTTTTCATTTTTGTTTAATTTCCTGAATCAAAAATCAGGCTGTCCACTATTTCCAGGAATGTCGAAAATATAGGCAAAATGTCAGGAAAAATTGGTCTTTATATGAAATGTCAAAAAAGGTCAGGAGTTTTTTGGCTTCCACTAAGTCCCCGTAACGTAATGCTTTACAATTTTGCTTGCCATCTATATGATTTTCAATGTCAGTTTCTATCTTTAAATTTGTATTTGTTTCATCCTTTAACAATCAGTTAGTTTATCAGCCATAACTATAAGAAAAAGTGGAAATTTAGCTAAAAATGGCAGGAAAATATCAGGAAAGTCTGGAAAATTAAGGTTAACTTTAAAGTGGACAACCTGAAAATTAAACAACATATGCTGCAAGTAAACGTTTACTATGCCTAAACTTTATCCTTTGTTTACCTATCCTCTTTGGAGTTGGTATTATCCCAAAATCTATTGTTATCATTTGAAGCAAAGTGGTATCTTTTTCAATTTAAAATACAGGCTTAGGCAGCTAGGTAATGCTAAAGCAAACAGCTTTGATATCATGATTCTTTGACTAATCATTAAGCCTTTTATAACATGACAAACTACTGTATATTTCACATGCTAATATTTGTTTTATTTCTTTAGAATTTGGCTAGTGGAAAAGACTGCAAAGAGAAATCCAAGTTTATTCTTTTGTCTTTTGAAAATGAGAGGATGTATCCTATTACTTTGTGGTTTTATGCTATTCATCGTTGTACGTTTAGATTATTTTAAAATGGAATTTGAAGTTGTTTTGTTAATTCATGTAAATACAATTATTCCTTTATAAAAGAGTAAGACCAAAATAGACAAATTTTCACCTGCCAATGTATTTAATAATCTACAATGGCATTTTCTAGTGATAGAAAGTTTCAAAAAATTAAAGATGTTTTAGTTTTTATAAGCTTTTTCACGCCTATTAAATCATTTTTTTTATAGAATAATTCCCTCTGTGAGATGCAATTGCAAGAAAATAATAAATAATAATAAATATAAAAAATAGAGAACTTAGTTTTGTGATGTATTGTTTAAGCACATTCTGACCATATTCTTCTGATGAGAAATTTGTACCGTTGCTTTTCAAGCGAGTTTGTTGCCCAATGCTTTTCTCCATCAGTAACATTTTTTTCTACTTTTCTCACATGGCCCTCAATCCTTAAGGATCTCCGAGGTACTTACCCAAACCCTAATGATTAAAAAAAAACTGAGCCTCATCTTCTTAAGTGTATTTATTTCATCCATGACAATTGTATACAAGTTTGAACTTGTAATAACTCAACAAGAAAATCTTCTTTTGTAAAGGAGTGATCCATTCCTGAAATTACATTTTCTTGAACGAGGTTTGACTTTTTTTTGATTTTCTGTACTTTTTACTTTGTTTTGTCGTTACCATGACAAAATTTTAATAACCGAAAATTTCGAAACATTAAAATTAACTACAAATTTGCAAAATGACGTTTGCAGTTATGCTTTAAACTTTTCATGAAATAACTTTATTTGTTAATTTCTTAAAATAGACGAAATTGCCTAACCAATGCTTGTCCGTTCAAAGGCTGTGAAAGCTATCTTAGATGGTAAACCATGTTAAGAATTTCCTAGTCAAAGTTGATGCAATGTCCTCATTATGGAAAAAAAGTAACATGACCCAAAGATGTATTAAGAGTCAGAAGAAATGGCTGTGCTGACGTGGGTGTGTCAACAATTTTTAGTGTTTGTGAATATCATGTACGTGTCTTGTTTGTTTCTGCCATTGTTATCATCCAGTTGTCTTTGGTGGATCGACCTTTTTTCTCCCATACTGCTCCTCCTCCATTGTCATCATATCTTTTTTTTTCTTTTTTCTCTTTCATTGTTAGGTCAAATAGCTAGCTTAATACACTGGTGATGAAAGTCTCTTCTGTTTTTTAATTCTTTTACGCAGGAACTTTATCTTTATTACTTCCCAATTTGTTGGTCCCTTATTTCCCATCGTGATTTGGTTAAATATCATTGTAATCGCTTCAATCTTATCTTGTCCTCCGTTCAGTATCATTTGAAACTGCCTCTTCTGTATTTTAATTCTTGCCTTGAACCTTTGTGTTTATACAGGGACTTTATCTTTATTACTTCCCAATTTGTTGATCCCTTATTCCGACTGGTAACCTTAGTTTCCATTGGTTCTTGCATTTCTGCTTCTTTCGTTATCTGGCTTACTTCCTGCGTTATACTGTGATCTTCTTCCTTACCTCCAATTGTTGAGACTGGATTTTTTAAAAACAAATTTTCGTAGAATCAGTAATTAAAGAAATCGTTAAATATGGCGACTGGAAAACAACAAGAAGAAACTTAAGAAATTAAAGTCCCATTATTTCCAGTTCTAGTAACTTTTAGGTCTTCAAATCTTCAACTGGCCTTTTTGATCCGATAGAAAACAACGTGAAAAAAATCTAAACCAATAACTTTCTCCCAAAACGGACAAGCGTTTAAATGTTTTTCGAGTGAGAGAATTGATTTTTATATTTTACTTAATATAGTACATGACATTTTTTGTAGGAGTTATTAAAGATATGTCAGACAGTTTTTCTGCAACAACTTATACAGAACTTCTCAGATCCTGACTTTGGTAAAGACAATTCAGCATATTATTGGGCAGCCGCCCTTTCAGCTTGTTTGATTGTTTGTTGGGCATTGCTTCATCAGACATTTCTTGTTTTGGAAAAAACTGGCACTCGACTAAAGATTGCTTGTATTGGTGTGATCTATAAAAAGGTTAGAAATAATGTTTTTTTCGTTGTAGTATAAATAGAAAACATGGTAAACTGTTTTAAACTTATCCTCTTTTGTGTGAAGCTGATCAGTATGATTTATTAGCATTAAGAATTTTGAGTTTAAAGGTTCTTTAATGACGACATAAACCGAATTTTGTTCCCAAAAATGCCCGTGCTTAAAGATATGATTTTTTTTTCTGTTGCCAATTTGTTGTTTTCACGTCGAAATTATAGGTCCTGTTTTAAGAATGTATTAACGCTCCAGGGATAAATTTTGATTGACATATTAATTTCTTTAACTTGTGCAGCCCATTATTCTAACATCCTTTTTCATGTGTTATGTTAAAATATTTCATTGCTTATCATTTTTTAGCAATATGAAGAAAGTGTAGCAAAATTATGAACTTTAAAGTAACTCAATGTTGCATTTTTGCACTATCTTATGTTTCAAATATTTGAAATTTAACACCCTCTCAAGTCAGGCTTATTGCAAAAAAAAAAAATTATTTCTTTTAGTTTGATATCACTTAAATTTATGCAGCGATCTATGTAATTTTGTGTAATTTCTCTTTTTAGCTTCTTCGCCTAAGTAATCATTCGTTGGCCAGGATAACATCTGGTCATATAGTGACATTAATCTCATCTGACGTACATAAAGTGCAAGAGGTATGTTATTTTAGATAAAAAAAAACATTGTCTGTGATGCAAATATCATTAAGCACTGGGACAGTTGGCAAAATTCCCCTCCCCGTCATTACATTTCAGCAAAAAGTGAGTGCAATTATTTCCTCTTTTACAATTATGCAGTGTAAAAAACATATTGTACCTATAAAAATATTCTGAAAATTTTTTATATAAGTTTTACACATAAAAAGGTAAGCACAATTTTTGGTATGAAAGAAAATGTACCTTTGTATATTTTCATCACGTAAAGGAACAACCCTCTATGCTAGTTGTAACGTGACGCTCATTGAGCTTGCTCCTCAAACACCTGCCCCTAAAAATGGCTGTTTGTTGCACATTGTAATGGAGGCATGGCTACTTGATTTTGTAATTGTTTAACAGTAATTCCAAATCTCTCATGGTATACCTTCAAAAACTTGTGCAGCTGATACTTGGTGTAGGCACGTTATTGCATGTTTTATATGAGCAGGTCTGTTACATATGTGTTGTCAATGTTATATATAGTACTAAAAGTCATAAGAACTTTAATATTTCATATTTCTAGGGATTCAAATTTTTGTGTTATTTGTGGATTTCACCAATACTACTAACAATTGGAGTTGTTATATTATGGAGAGAGATAGGTCCGTCTTGTCTTGCTGGCATTGGTGTATTGATTATCACCATACCTATTCAGATATGGTTTGGGAAGTTTTTTGCATACATGAGGTACAAATTATGTCGAGAAATCTTAGTATCTTTCATTTCCCCTGTTTGGAATATATGCTTTTGCTAAACATTTTGATGATGTGACATGATGATGTTAAATTTTTATTGTTTGTTTATTCATTTCTACATTTGGAAAGCACTTGGAAAGAATGGAGGAGGATAATTGGGTAAGAAAGTGTAGAGACTTGATAGTTCCTGGGGCAAAGCCCAGAGGCAGACCGAGAAAGACTTGGCAGGAGGTTATAAGGACAGACTTGATACAGAGGAAGTTGAGTTTAGATCTAACACAGTCTAGATCAGATTGGAAGAGGGTCATTAATATACCCCGTCCAACCCATGCTAGCATGGAAAACGGACGTTAAGCCGAGAATGATGATGATGATGATGACATTAAGATATTTGTTTGCAGTTTGATGTTACATTTTAGGACCGGATTTTGTGTTACATATAATTAACTTGCTTGTCTAAAATGAGAGAGACAAAGAGTTATACTGGGCCTATCTAAGACGACTGTTGAAAAAACCTTGAACCAATTTTGCATTTTTCCTTCCCACAAAGTCAATGTTGAAGACGGATGTGCTTAGCGATCCTAACAACAGCACTAAAGAAAGGAGGAGGGGAAGGGGGGGGGGGGGGGGGGGGGGGAAGAGCACAAAAATATATTCAAATGCTTGTTTCCAGTTTTACATTTTTTGTGATTCAAAATTCAATAATTTTTTTTGAAGGCATGCCAGGTCAAATTTTACTATGCTATGCAGAAAGGATCTAGTTTTCAAATAAGACCCTTTCTGCATGTAAATTAGCCAAAATTTGATATATCTGACAATTCTCACAAACTGCTAAGATAGATAAAAAATTCATAATTTACATCGGCAAGTGTTTGCCAATGTGGGTTTTACTAAATCTGGATGTTAACTGAACTGTCAATACCTCGTGGCGTTTAACTGTTGTTGGGTATCAGGGTGTTCAATCCTAAAGGAAAATATTATTTACATGCTTATGTGTTGCTCTTGTTTATTCTTTAGTGCAGTGGGTTGTGGAAATGCCTTAAATAACATGTTCAATAAACCATTTTGTTATAAATAAGGAGTCACAAAATGGCTACTACTTTGTAATATGAATTATAAATTTATTTGTAGGTCAAAAACGGTAGCTAAGACAGACCAGCGTGTCAACATCATGAATGAAGTCATCACGTCAATGCAAGTTACAAAAATGTATACATGGGAAGATTCATTTGCTGAAATGGTCAACAAAGTGCGACGGTAAAAATAATATCTCACAGAACTATGAAGTTTTTTCATAATAATGGTGATTTTTTCTTTTTGAAATCATTTGAGTTTGTTTTTTGTTTGTTTCAGTGATGAGAGCAATCGTATTTTGAAAACTGCTATGGCTCGTTCTCTCAATAACACCATGTTCTCTGTCAGTCCGTACTTGGTTTCATTAGCAACATTTTCGTTGTTTTATATATATGGAAGTGGCATTACACTGGCAAAGGTGTTCCTAGTTTTAAATATATTCTTCACGATCCGTTTGAGTGTTGTATTATTTTTTCCAATCGGAATACTGATGCTAACAGAAGCTTACGTAAGCTGCAAGAGAATTCAGGTAAAAATATATTTTATATTTTCTTTTTTCTTCTTCTTTCCTTCATAATAAATAAATACACAAAAGGTAGGAATTTTTTTTTTTTTCACTTCATTATGTGAAGATCTTATGTTCTATATGTTTAATGAAATTTCAATCCACCAGTAAGTGCAGTCTCTTAATTTAAAACTGCTAAGAATTTTTCTTAACTTTTTTCAATTTTCTTATTCCAAACTGTCTTTTGTGGTAAAAAGTTTAAAGTTATTTCGTTCAAATTATAACTCTTTGAGTTTACGTCCTTGTTTAAGTCCTATTTATAAAACTAAAAACCCTTTTTAGATAAAAACTATTTTTTGTGTTTTCTAGAAATATATATATAACATGAATTATCATACCTATGTTAAATAACGACGAAAGTACATAACAAAAAACAATTGCGTACCAAAACACAATGTTTTAAGCATTTTTAAAAAAGTATGGCATAATTTAAAAATTTGTATTCCTTATAGAATGATCAGTAAAGCTACTAAGAACACAAGTACAACATACTATTGTTTTTTTTATATTTTGTGTACATGTTTTCCGGATAAATGCCAAACTTTAAAAAAAAATGATTTAATGAATTTGTGTGTTTATATGCCATTTCTGCTGCTTACTACATAAGTACTAGTTACCGAGAAAAATATCGGCAATATTTTTTGAGTGTTTTTATGTTCTCGTTACATATTTCACGAGCCTTTAGGCAAGTGAAATATACGAGAACATAAAAAACGAAAAAAATAACACTCGGTAATAATACTCGGTCTTATATCATGTTAATTTCACATAGTCGGTTGCGAACTGCTTAATTATGTTCCATATTGACAAGCATTGTTATGGGGGCCAATAAAATCACTGCAGGGTAATTTATTTCATTTATATTCATGAACTTATAAATTATTTGAATTTATGAAGTCATGTGCGATTTAGATCATTATAACAAATTATGTTCATGTCACGCGTGAAAGAATTTGAATGGAAATAAAAACTACGAATTTTTAAAAGAATAAATTATCATTGTGAAGCCAAATAACACAGAACTCCATCGTCATGCTATTATATAATTCTTTTGAGTTGACTGATATAATTCAATTGTTTTTAATCCCCGGTGGAGAGTGCGTGCTCTATGATTAATGACTATTTAATGACTGTTGAAACAAAAGAAAATTTTCGAATCATAAAATGTATATTTGTGAAAATAAATTCACCGACAAGTTTTCGTTTTTAAGAACATAATAGGCTTTTTCTACGAATTTTCAACCAATCAAGGGAAAAATATATGCTTTTTGCACGCTAAATCAGCCAATCAAAGGAAGAATATAAGCTTTTTGCACTCTGTATAAGTAAAAATTGCACTCGTTTCTCGGTTGAAAAACAAAATACAGCATATATTTCGTGCAGATTAGCCAATCAACTTGCGAGAAAAACTCAAAGTATACGATAAGGTATAATTATTACTGTATAGCAATTTTTCATTACCCAATCATTCAAGTGTTTATAAATCCTAAATTTTGTCTTTGAACTATAACTAACTTGTCTGGTCTGTATTAAGCTTGTTATATATACACCTGTGATATTGTAAGCTGTTTTTAGGCCTTTTTACTTGAGAAAGAACAAACTCAGGTCAAATCCAGTACCGCAGGACAAACTTATCCCGAGACGCCGTTAAAAACAGAAGCTTTGATTCTTTTCGAAAATGTAACTGCAGCTTGGAATGATGTGAGTAGTTCTAATTTCTAATTTATTTTTACTGCGTGTATTTTGATTGGCATGTTTTTAGCACACGACGTTTCTCTTTCCACTTTGTTTTAGAATTTAGAAGATGTAATATGTGATTTATCCTTTAAAGCAGATTCAAAGGTTAGCATACATTTTTAATAGTTGGTTGCTCTGTAGGACCTTCTAGTATAACAAACTACAAATACAAGAAGATGTGGGGTATATCAGGGCGATTGTAGGAGGGGAAAAGATCGCCAATCATTTTTGCGATTCGACAAATGCCCATTCGTTTAACATAGTTATATCCCCTGGTAGCGGTACATTTTATCCAAGTGGTGTAATTGCTGTCAATAAATGGTTCTTTTAATTGCAGTTAGGCCCTTTAATTGCTCGTCGATAAAACATAAGTTCATTGATACATCAATGGAAACTGCAAATGCTATTTTAGGTGTGTATTAAAAACTAGTCACTAAGCTTGTAGGAAAATGCACTTAAGGTGGCAGTAACCCTTTTTTAGCAGTCCAAACAGCTGCATTATTTACTCAATGTTTTATGTATACAAATTTTCTTCACTATTCCTTGAAAATATGGTCCTTAAGACGTATGAAAATGATTTTGAGTTATTTTCTAAATTGCTGAATCAGCAGAAATTTCCAGTTAAAAATGTATAATAAACAAGAAAAAAATCGACTTTTACGAGCTCCAACTTTTTAAACATTTTTTAGAGGTGCCTATTTTATTGTAAAAATTGAAAGATATACATAAGAAAACATTATCCTGAAAATTTTATTGAAAACTGACAACCAGAACATGTTCAAATGTTTCATAGAAATAACAAACTCACCCCAATTTCTCTTCGCCTACAGAACCGCCATTGCATTTCATTGCACGAATCATGCGATAATAAACGCACGGCATATTCGATCACATGGTTGCTGGATTCATGCCATTACAGAAAAAATAATGAATGAGGGAGAGTATCCGTAGCTGTGTTTCCATCGTAATGCTTTTATAAATGTATCCACAAAGTTCCGAACATGATAAATCACATAAATCAATCGAAGTTTCTGCGTTATTTTTTATTATTTAAACGTTTTAACTTACTAAAATCAGACTTCTTTGCAACACTGACCACTTCTTCTTGTTGTTTCTGAAGACAGCTTCGCCTCGCTAGCTGTCTTACTTTTTGATTATTTTCCTTTGTTCAAACAGTTAGTCGTTTCCTTATGGAGACAGTATCAGAGCTAGACAATTAGAATACCTAAATTTTCAGAATTTCCCCTTTCATGCTCTAAATTTAATTATCTCCATAGTGCTTCAACTATCTTCAACTATCACAATGAGCATTCTCCCCCGTTGGTTTTATTGGCTTATAATATGCAGTAATCCCGGTCATGCTAATAAAAAAAGAAAGAGCGTGATAAGCATTAATTATCATAATTAATAACCACGAGGCAATGTTGTGATTTCTTCTTTCTGTTTTGTTTTGTCTGGTCTCCAAAAACAATGACGAATAGAATAGAAGAAAATTAAATCCAAGTGGAGAAAGTAATACGGATGTTTTTACGTGCGGCCACTTTTTTAAACAGAACCAAAATTTCTTTCCACTTTTTGATGCCATGTTTTGCAAAGAAAAAACAAGCCAAAAAGAACAGCATGGTGAACGGAGCCTACCATATTGGCGATTTTATCGAACTCCATCTCAGAGCTCATTTAAAGTTAAGGCCGTTTGTTTACCTACGGTTTTACACGAACATTTTGCGACGGCCCGCTTATTAGTCAAGAATAAGAGATCAACAAGATCGTTAAATATGGCGGCTGGAAAAAACACACAATAAATTCAAGATATTAAAGTACCATTATTTCCATTTCTAGTACGTTTTACATCCTCAAATTTTCAGTCTGAACTTTGAAATACATAAATAAAATGTATATGTTAATTTTTTTCGATAAGGGTGATTACGCGCCTTTAAGTCAGCAACAAAGAAATTATCACTGATTTTAAAAATAAACTGCGAAATAAACAAATGCTGCTCAATTTTTGATACATTGAAATCAGTTTCAAAGCTGTAAAAAGTATGATTATTATCTTGCGACTAGCTTCTATGCAGAATTAAGATCAATTGACTGCAAGAATCAATAAAAAATTATTAGATCCTATTTGGTCGTTAGGGCCCTCTAAAATTTTGATTTCTTGGATCTTGTTAGTTGGGTATTAAATGCAGTAATTTAAATGTTTTTTCCTTTCAGAATTGCTTAGTGATCATTGTCGGACCGGTTGGAACTGGGAAGGTAAATATAGACTATTATAGACCAACCGGTAACTCACAGGTTTATCTAACCAATTTGTTGTGTATATGTAACACCGCTAAAACGGCTTAGAGACAAATAACACGTCTTATCGTCAGATATTTAGGTTCCTTTTTTGCCTAATAATATCAAGCCACAATTGAAAAACTACCTTCTTTTGAGTAACATAGATCTGTAATTGCACTCATTTATAAAATTTCTATCCTAAACTTCACATTTGATAATGTGAGGACCAGAAATGAAATATATGTTTGCTTTTGTTCGCATTTACAATTTTAATTGTTTACGTAATTTTAAAAATTAAATGAAATAGTTTTTGAAGATTGTTCTTAAGTATTTTCTTCTAATTTATTTATAAGTAAAGTTAATATGTATTATTGTCAAAAAGAAGAACAGAATTGAAATTCAAGACAGGAGTTATAAAACGCTTTTTAAGCACTAAAAAAGCCTTTCTTCTGAAGTATTTGGGTTTTGCTCTGCAGTTGGTTGTTTCGTTTATACTACCTCAATAAAAGTTACCAAATTATAAATTAGTCTCTATTGTCTCATAAGAGCAATATAAGTTTTTTTTTCATTAAAAAATGAATGTGTGTCAATAACTCACTTTTTACTTCGTGAAATGGTTTCTGTTAAACACAGATTTTCAGCGAACTGAGATTTGAAACAACAGCTTTATTTTATTTAGTCATCTATCTTAATGGCAGCAATGAATGAACTTCATGTCAAAAAAGGGAACATCATAAAAAATGGATCCATTGGATATTCTGCACAACAAGCATGGATATTTTCAGGGACACTTCGAAGCAATGTTTTGTTTGGACAAGTATTCGATAAGAAGCGATATGAGAAAACAATAACAGCCTGTGCTTTGAAACAGGTCATAACCTTTTCTAGCTTTTACATTTTGCCGCTTTTAAGGTTTTTACAAAGTTGAGAACTTTGCATTTTGTCAATAATGATTCTTTTGAAATTGGTTACTGAAAATATTTATATTCTACTACTGATAACCTAATTGTAACGGGGCTTAATTTTGGTATTGGTAATATTTAGTATTAGTAATTTTTGTGGATTTTATAATTTGTTTTAATTTGACGGGTGAATGGTGGAGTAGGGGTTAATGTATTGAAATAGGTATTAAAACGTTCTAAAATTCGGTGCTGTCTCCCCTCCCCAATTGGGTTACCAAGAATATATACATAGCTTGAGGAAAAAATGACTTTAATCCTGAGCGTATGCCTAGTTATGGTATTTGTAATCACAGTTCAGTACAAAGCATTGATTTAACACAGACAATAAACTGATAACCTAAATACTTTTTCTTTATTTTTATTTCAGGACCTAGAATCATTTGCGAAAGGAGATTTGACATTGGTTGGTGAGCGGGGTGTGTCACTAAGTGGTGGTCAGAAAGCCCGAATCAGTTTAGCTAGGTATGTCTGTCTATGATATGAGGAATTATTGTAACATAATTGTAACTGTAACATAAAATATATCTATCAGTACGAAACTGAGCTGGGTTACGTTTATAGTAGTAGTTTGCAGAAAGGTCGGGAGAGGATTGTTTAAAATCTTTTAGATGGTGGGAATGAGCAAATTGTTTTGCGCTTTACAATCCGAATAATTGTCTTTAAAAAATTATTTTCTCATGTTTTTTTTATTTTACAACAGTACCGATTTAGCTTCTCGCAAACTTTTAGGGCTGTCTATTCTGATGCTGACATATATTTACTGGATGACCCGTTAAGTGCAGTTGATGCTAAAGTTGGAAAATATATTTTTGAAAAGTAAGTTGTGATTAAAAAAGAAAAATGATTTATGCTTACATTTTCAGTTTTTAGTTTTTGTAAAGTTTTTTTTAAGTTTGCCTAGGCTTTTAAAATAATAGTAAATGGTTTTTAAAGTGATTTGGGACCACAGTTTTATTAAGCCATGTAAGTTTATACACTATTTTTATTTCACAGTCTTATTGTAACTCATATATATTTTGCTTGTGGCAGGTGTAAATTACTTGCACTGTATTATCATATTTTCACGTACGTATTTTGGAAAAAATAAAGCAAAAATGAGATAGAATAGGCGATTTTATTTGGGAATTACCAATATTTATGGCCCCTATATTACATTCGTAGCCTTTCACTGTCATTTACGCACTTATCTACACTTTGGGCATAATGGCATCAATGGGCAATAAATAAAATATGCGACTAGTAAATATTGATAACGCCGGCAAAAATATTGTTATATGGTAACTTTAAGATATTTTTTCCTTTTAAAACTTTTGTTATAGTTTTGAATTTTGCAAAAAAAAATTAAATAATTTTTTTTATTAGATGTATTAAAGGTTTGCTTCGGAATAAAGTTGTTATTCTTGCCACCCATCAAATACAGTATTTGGAACACGCGACTAATATTGTTTGCTTGAAAGAGGTAACAGACTTTGTGGTAGAGCGTTTACTGTCAGTGCAGAAGGTCTTGTGTTCAAGGCTGAGTCATAACAAAGTGCTAGGACGCTCTTCACAGGACTTTCATTGATAACAGTACCATTAGAAATTGAACAGGCCATCCTGGGTAAATAATAATGATCCGTTAAAATATTTTTATCTATAATCATAACCCAATGATGAAACAGTCTATCGTTGTGTATCAAAAAAAGTTTTATAAAAAAAGAATTCTTTATGTTTTTCTTTTACATGAAGAAGAGAGTATATCTAAGGCATATAATTTCATGTTATCCACATAAATAGTTATTCTTTTCTAAACTAATTCAAAAAATGTTGCAACATCCGACAATATCAGAATTAACCAGCAAAGTTGAATAACAAAACAGCTAGAACAATTTGATCCTTTTTTTGAAAAAATTGAAAAATGCTTTGAAATTCTTTCATAAGATTTAGGGACTTATAAATTGCCGCATTATTTTTTTGTGTCCTGCATGCATTGACGTGTTAAAATTCCCATTTTTAGATTTCTGAATCAACCCATGGAGACGATAATGTATTGTTTATTTTTTGTATTATTGATGTGAGGTCACTAAATAGACATCCTATGAGCCTATAACCATGTACTTCAAAAGGTTTAAAAAGCTACACTACATGTTAATGCAATATGTTTCTTATTTTTAGGACTCCAGTACAGTAGCAAGTTCTGTACACGAGTTGTCCGAGAAAGGTGTGAACTTGATTAGTATTCTTGATTCAGAATCACAAGAGAAGAGGCGGGATCACGATGCAGCAATAGAAGCAGAAGATCCAATGCAGTATGAGCACATGGGTGGACAAATGGGCGCCCTTTCAGGAATTAATTCAGATAATGGAGAGAAAAATAAAGGCCTACATGGATCATTTCAGTCATTAAACGTAAGCCTAATGTTACAGTGAAACGAATTCTCAAGTTAATAAAAACGTGATTTTCATTTATCAACATTTTTTAACCAAATGTAAAATACCAAAAGACTTTAGACAGAGATGTGTTAAATAGAATATTCACTTTTCAATATTAAGCTAGGTAAAATGTTTATTGTAAGAAATAATTGTTATTAAAGTGCTTTGTTATAAGCTTGCCTTGTCAAATCCATTGTAAGTTGTCATGCAAACCTCCTTTCTAACTGAGCATTATATAAGAATTTTTGTTCGCAATAATGATATATCCTCATAGAGTTTTCATATGAACTATGAAAAGGAGAAAGAGTCAGGGGAAGAAGAAAACAGAAATCGTGGTGCCATCCCAGCCAAATTGTACTTGCAGTACTTCATACAAGGTGTTGGGTGGATTTCAGCGTTAGCATTGCTTTTATCCATGGTGGCTGGCCAGGTTTGTCAATATTTTTCCATGTGATGTCATGCCTTTCTGCTATTTTTTATAATTTTCATTCATCATCAAAAAGGTAATCACTGTGTGTCAATCTCTCTGTAATAAATTTACTATATCTTTATTTCTGTTTGGACTTCTATTATTTTTTCTTTGTTCTTGGTACAAATTTAACATTGTGGTTCTATTTAACAAATTTAAACCTGGCACCTTTGATAATTTTACTTCATAAAATGACAGCACTGCAATTTTAAGGTATATTAAACGTAAGAAATTACAAAATACTTTCTTATTTTAAAACTTTCCTTGAATTTATGCTTGTAAGAATTTACGAAATACATTTACACTTGCTAACATTATTTAGAAAATGGCCCTTCTTTTGCTAAAATGGGATATTTAGATGCCTACCCGTCTTTTATTATTTTCAGGTGATGTTGACTCTCACTGATTATTATCTTGCTGAATGGTAAGATATTTTTTGCTAGCATTGACAATCTTCACATTGTATTTATGTTGCACCCTAAAATTTATTTATTAATTTATCCTCGCCTTTTGCAGCAAATTATTTGCTTGCAAAATGTGAAGGAAATTACTGGCAAAAATGTAGATACGTATTAAGCTAAATCAATTACAAAAACGAAGGTTTATGTTAGCTAAGAATCTTAAATAAATAATAAACATTGGAATGTAACTGCAGCGTTGATGCATTAAATTATTTTGGGCATCACTGGCCATCAGTCGTCTAGTTCTTTTGTTGGCATGCATTTATTTGTTACAGGTTTACAGAGAGTTGTTTGAAAAGGTAAAAATACATAAAGTAAAATATGTATGCCTTTTGTAACCATAAACAAAGCATTTTTTACAATTTCAAACACTGATATAGAAAAAATGTTCAAATTTGATTATAGAAGTTTAGGATTTTAGCGTTCATTTTATTAAATATCTACCGAAAAAAAGTGTCAAAAGGAGGTGAAAGATGTTTGTTAAAAGCTTTACGTTTGGCGGTCTTAAAATCTTTTGTTACCCATCATTTTCAGAATAAAACCTTAAAAGCTGAAACATCAGAATTACCAAAGGCATACCTGTCCATTTGTAGTAGTTTGTGACGAAAGGACTATTTTGCTTGAAATACAGATAAGTTTAAGATGGAGAGTAGTCAAGAGTCCACTGTACATTGTGGTGTCGCAGTAACCCATTGTGTTCATATTCATTTTCTTAGGGAAACTTCAACGTTTGACAATCCCCTTCTAGGAATAGGAAAACAAAGTGAACAGTGGTTATGATTTCAATATTTTTGAGTCTAAAATTAGCATAAAAATTAGCATAAAAATTGCCAAATTGAAAATCATGTAATATCTTTAAAGTAAAGTAAGATGCGTAAATCTTTGTTTTCTTTTTAAGTCTGTCAATTAATCTATTTTTAAATTTATAGGGCAAGTGGTGAAGAACAGCGAAATGGAAATGTCACAATTACTGCCAAGTTTTATGTTAAGAGTGATCCAGACATTAATGTTTATATCTTCGCCTCCCTTGTGGTTGGCTGTTTATTGATAAACTTCTTCCGAACGACATATTTTTATGCCACACTTGTCAAGTGCAGTCGAAAGTTACATAACTTGATGTTTAAAGCAGTTTTGAAAGCACCTATATACTTCTTCGATACCAATCCAGTAGGTAAGTTCCTAATACATTTCTGGAAGTTCAATGCTAGTAAAACGTAATCAATGTTTTACCACTGTTTCTTTTTACCAACAATCATGTTAAAAACCTGAAATTTTGTAGACTAATATCCTGATTGTATTTTGCATTAAAAACTGTACTTTCTAACGACAAATTCAGCTGGGAATTTACCTACACGCCAATTTAATGAAATGAATGAGATGCAGTTTTAAACTCGCACTACGCAAAACTTTAATACTTTAGCAAATATGGAGCTTGGGTAAGGTTTATTCACTACACAGTTTGATCTAGATTCATGAAATCATAAAAAGTTTTTCTATTCCAAGATAAAGCTTTGAAAAGGCTTTTGATGTTTTTTCAGACAAATGACCAAAATATTAATCGACAAATATGAATTTGACCTTGTTATTTCCCTTCCTTATTTTAGGTCAAATCTTAAACCGTTTTTCTCGTGATGTGTATTTCATGGATGATGAGCTACCATGGACATTCTTTGATTTTGTTTCTGTAAGTGACAAAGCTTTCGATTTTTGTATTCGAAGGTAAAGAGCTTCTTTACACTGTCAAAGTGGTACATCTGCTCTTGGCCTTCTGATTATTCATAAGGGTATTTAACAACAATCCAGAAAAGGGTTGAAAATGACAATATCAATATTGCAGCTCTATTCTGTGATGCTTTTAAGGTTAATTCTCTTAATCACGTTGCAAGATGGGGACAATATTGAATACAGTGTTAAATTCCTTTTTTGCCATATGTTGGGACTTTTTGAGATTAAGAAAACGTTAGGCAAAATAACTTATAAGACAATTATTCCCAAGGTCTGGAGGATAAGAAAGACCTACAACAAAAATATAATGCTATAAAAAAACACTAAAAAAAAATTCAATATTTTATGCTTTCCAAGCTTTGGTCATAAACTTAATTTTCAATGTTTTTGCCACCTTGTAGTATAATTTCAATTTTTATTAATATTTGCTTTATTTTCAGCTTACTATGTCTGGAAAAAACAGGAATAGTTCTATTTTTAAAATTTTGCGCAATAACATACTTTTATTTATAGCTCTCCTTATTAACATTAGCGATAATCATATTAAACTGTATCAGCGTTCCATATCTAACAGTTCTTGTAATTCCATTGATGATCGTATTCTTCTACGCAAGACGTTATTACATGAAAAGTTCTCGTGAATTACGAAGATTGGAAGCTGTGTGTAAGTCGTTTGTGATCTGATGGATTTAAACTTTTTTCATAACATCTTTGGGATGCAATATTTTTCTTATTTGCTATGCCTTCTCAACAGCGGTCAACCTACTACTTAAATACAGATTCTAACGATACATCCCAGGGCAAGCTTGTTTTACCATATTATCAGTATTAAGTTCGAACCGCAAACCTCTCGATTATGACTTCATGGGATTGAAAACCATTACTCTAAACTTCGTCAACTTTGATCGCACTACATAATTCGGTATTTGAAACAAATTTTATAAGCTTGTGGTTATAACCTATTTTCAGCTCGGAGTCCATTGTACACACACATTTCAGCAACATTAGCTGGCATCACAACTGTCCGCTCGTTCCATATTCAAGATAAAATTTTCCACGAATTCTACGCATGTCAAGATTATCAGACAGGAGCTTGGTTTATGTTTTTATCAGGCTCCAGATGGTTTTCACAACGTTTGGATTTTTTGACTGTTGTCTTCTCAGTTTGCTCCACATTTGCACCAATAGTTGCTGCTCCATACATAGGTACGTAAAAATTGTACTTCTTGCATATTGTTTTGCTTTCTATTATTACCATTGTTCATACATATAATACCGAAAGTCTTTTTTCATACAGACATTGACACAGGTCTGGCTGCTGTCAGTTTGTCATATATCTTGATGTTATGTGGTATGTTTCAATGGGCTGTGCGGCAAAGTGCAGAAGTTGACAATTTGGTATGTTCCTGTATATGTTTTTTTTAATTTTAATCGATTAACTTGAAATGGACATTTCAAATACGCAATGAGAACTTCAGAAGTTTCTCTACAAAGTTTCTCTACAAAATGTTTTATTCATGAAAAAAAGTTGTAAGAAATAGACCAACAAACATAAAAGACTAAAAGTGTTATTTTATTTTTGTCATTTGTAAATAATCTAAAGAAAGTAAAATATATGTTCAGAGTTTATCCATTTACAATAATATAGCCTGGCATCCTAATAAATAAACTAGAAATATATGACCGATAAAATACGAATAAATGATGATAAAATGTTATTAAAAGTAATAGAGCAGGAGAAACAATAAGACAATCACAGCTAATGCATGACATAAAATGGGACGTACGAGAAACTAGCACACAAGATATAGGTCAAACATGCATTGGAAGAAAAACATTAAGATATAAATAAAAAAAAGTACATAAATCAGTTTCTCTCAAGGGACCTTGCAGTGTCAACATTCAGCAAGTAGGTTTTAACGTTTTTACAGAAGATAGAATAAACGTGTTCATTTTTATTTTTTGATGGTAGCTTATTAAAAGACTAGCTCTTAAAACGATCCTGATACAGCTGACGGTTCCACCATGATGTCAGCGTTACGTAATGGTGTGTGTACTTTTGTGATTAGGATATTTTAAACACTCAATTCGTCTTGTCTTATCGAGTTAGTACTCCTGAACCAGACGTGGTATTTCATTCCTGCAGGGGTAGACGTGTGGCAATGCAACAGAACTCAGAGACGCCTGCAGTAGCCCTGTGATAAGAGCTCTCAAGTTTGCAAGTTTTGGTATAAAAGGTCATTTAACGATTATTGAACACACATGTTGCGCAACAAAGCGATACAAGAGTTTTTGCACAGCATTTTAACCATTTAATAAAAATCAAATTTTACAAGCCACGGTAAATTTTGGAGAAAATATACTAAACCTTCATAGTCCTAACAAATACTTACTGTGGCGCTGAGTGAACACATTTCTGGGGCAAGCAGAAGATAACTCACAGGAAATGGTAAAATATATATGATATAATAAATTGTAATTGTAAAATCGAAAATTGTTGTTAAGACAATTTTTTTTTTTTTTTTTAATGAATACATTTCTGCACATCGACATTACATCGCTATTCGTCAGAAAATTAAAAGTATAAAATATAAAGTATATAAGTTAAAAACAGGTTAAAAACAGAATAATTCAAGCATTAACAAGTAAACATGATAAGAAGGAACAAAAAAAGGCTGGGAGGATAAAAGCAGGATAAATCTACGACAAACAGGCTAAACCATGTCCCAATAAATATTCCTTCACTTAAATTACAAACTTATTAAAAATTGCTTCCTCTCGTATATTCTTCGGCAGGCTGTTGAATGTCGAAGATGAAACTTGTTTGAACGAATTTTCTTGCTTTCTCAAATAATCGGATTTATTTTTACAAAATTCAGAAAGATTATTTGACATTCTAACAGACTTATAACTCAAAATCTACGAAATATTTAAAATATACTCTCTTTCTTAATAAGCGTTCGCCAACATCCAGGTCGGCATGTTTTAATTTTTTAAACGTTCGAGATAAAATACTAAATATAATAATAAGAATAAAATAGTAACAATACGCTCAATTAATAAACTCTCCAACAGAATGAGTTTGAAATCATTAGACCCTTCGACAAGTACTGAGAAGTTGTGAAACGATGCTGGAGAATGATTACAAAACATCAAATGTTCGGGAATAGCAGTGGCCTTAGAACCAAGTTTATCTTTAAGTGCAGAAATCCCTGGGTGCTCAGACATACGGACTATAAAATGGAATTTCGTTTTGCCATAATAAATGGCGTTGCAGTCACTACACTTAAAACAGTAAGCAATCCGGAGCGTAATGCTTAGACATTCTGTTCTTAAAGGCAATTAAGCTACCTAGCCTCGTCTTGAAAGAAAATATAACTTTAACATCTCAATGTGCCAATTTCTGCTTAACCAAACGGTGCAAAGGTGTTCTAATTTGTAAAGAAATCTTTCCTAAAAAAGGTAAAACAAGGACTAACTCTTTCTTAGGAGCAAGGGACACTGGTTCCTTTGGTTTGTAACTTCTGCTCTTGAAGATTCTGAGACAGAATTCAAAAACCTTTGAAGGGTATCCATTCCTTCCAAAAATAATTTTCAACTGAGATACTTCTGCGTTAAGTTTATCGAGATCGGAACACAGACGATAACAACAATAAAATGAAGAATTTTTTTTTAAATTGTCTTAACACTTAAGTGGTACAAATAGACTTTTTATGATAAAAACTTACTTGTGCAGGGGGTACATAAACTTGATTTTCAAATATTTCGGCTGCAAAATACCATAAGGTACTCTTGTAAACCCCACACATGCTATGTCTGTTAGACCTAGGAGTAGCAATGGAAATTTTTTCTAATTCAACGTAATACAGTACATTGACCTTAGTACATTGTACTTTAGTATATTAACTGATGTAAAAGTAATCGTTTTCTATGGATTAGTGGAAGAAAAAAATAAGCAAACTTTAAATGTTTTTTACAGATGACATCTGTAGAGAGGGTATTTGAATACACAAAGTTGGACCCTGAACCTGATAATGGCACAAGTAGGGATTTGAGAGAAACATGGCCAGAGTATGGATTAATAACTGGCGAAGGAGTTTCGTTTACATATCATTCTTCACTGCCGTATGTTTTGAAAAATTTATATTTCTGTATCCGACCCATGGAAAAGGTAAGTGTTGAACAAATTACTTGTGCTTGAGCCAGTAAAGTATTTAGTCCTGTTTTCAACTTAATACATTGAAGCTTCATTTCCATTACACTGAATTTTCTGTTGTACCCGAATAATGTTACGGGTTTTCCTCTTTAGGTTTGACCGTGTTAAGTTAGGTTTTAAATTCAAATTTAATGTAGCATTGGCTTTATCTGTTGCAAAATTAGGTTAAATAAAATGCTCCATCTTTTATGGCAGTTTTCCACAATGTCAAGGGTGGGTTTATACATAATGCTAGCCATATTTCAAATAAGCTGGCTGTTATGATACTTTTTATGGGAGTTAAGTATGTCGAGATTTCTGGATTTATTTTTACAGACAATATGTTATTGCTAACCTATTTAACCCATGTTTTCTAATTCAAAGGTAATCAACATCAAGTTGCGTATCGATTTGTTATATTGCAAAACCAACAAAATTAGGGTAGAATTCTGTCTCACCTTACCAAAAACGTTAGCAACTTACAAAACCTATCTTGTCCTAGTACTTCTTCTATGGTGTGATATAGGACTAATTTAATGGCATTAGTATTAAAATTGTTTTGTATTAGCTATACATTCAGAGCTCTTCAATTTAGGCATTTAAAGAAGACTGATAAAGGTTTTTTTAAAAAAAATAGATTTTGACCAAATTATGATGGAATAGGCATAATATTTTATCAAAATAATATAAACAAACACGTTCTAAAAAAATACAGAGCAACTGAAAAGTTTTGGACTAAATGTTAATTAAGCTGTACTGAACACATTTTGATCTCATAATTGGGTTTGAATAGGGTTAATATCCGGCATAATATACCACTGTAATGCAATTCATTGCGAATCTTAGTCTTATGCTCAAAAAATAATCTTTAAAAACATTTTCCATTCCACGATGTGAGAATTGCAGATCGGAAATACCCGAGTAAATTAAATGAAGTTCAACACTTGATCACAAAGCATCACATAGTTTAGACCTCGGACATTTATATTGTCAGAGAGATCATATCACATATATGATCAGCTATGTCATATACATGGTCAGTTACATCATCATATATGTGATCAGTTACATCATTGATCATATATATGATGAGTTACATATCATCCATATGGTTGGTTACATCATAGCTATGTAATCAGTTACATCATTGGTTATATATGAAGAATTACACACCATATATATGCCGATTAAATCATATATGTCCACATTTATAGTGCATATACGAGTAGTTGAATATTGCTACATAGTAACCTACGAGTCTAATTTTTAATAAGCTTTTCATCGGTATTAAAATACCTATCAAATGGTGCGAAGTGAACTGTAATTTCGCCTTAACCATTTGTAATATTCGGTGGGTGAACCCATTTGTCTGTAGTGTCTAATGTTGGCATAATACCATCAGATTTTTAAATTCTCTTTGATATCTGACCAATTTTTGAATAATTCCAATATGATCGACAGAGAAAGATGATAGTAATAGCATTTCAATGCATTTTGCGAGGATGCAGATACAGTGTATACACCCACAGCTTTTATATATCTCTACTATATACAGGACCAATGTATTTTGTACAGGCAGACCTGGTATGGTACGTCTGTGCGGTGGCAGGCGCTTTATACAACCTAATTTTCTTTAGGAAACCTAAGCTACTCGATTCTGCTAGCACTGTTATGTATGAATCCGTGAATTAAAATTTTTATTGGTATTATTACCCCACTGTTGAGTATTTTCGAATGTTTACGTTTATTCGAACGTTCTCGGAAAATTTGATTGGTTTTTTTTTTTACGTGACCAGTCTATATGACGCCGTATTAACCGACATCAAAACAAAAACAAAACAAGGAAAGTGGTAGAAAAATGTCAATTACTCCTTGTTTTCGTCTGGTAGACGATAGTTTATTTGTCAAAAGCTACAAAAATTAGGCAGAAAAGTGGCAAATCATTCAGTAAGAAAAACATCGATTGGAAAGCTTTTGGATGCAAATGTCCCCGAAGTTTATGTAGCGCAACACAGTGGTCACAAAAATATTGATTCGTTAAGAAATTACAAATCAGCTAGTACCACTCACTGTTACAAAATGTCAAACATCTTGAGCTCAAATAATAACCAACTTGACGTACATAACCAATCGACAGCTCTTAATACTTCCAGTTTCACGCAGTCTTCAACCCTCTCTTCATTTTTTTCCGAAGGAAATTTTAACACTCCACCAGCGAAACGACAAAGAATTGAATTTTAAAACTGTTTTGAAATATTCTATTTTTAGAGGTTGTATTGTATTGTTTATTTTTGAACGAGTTGTGGATCGAATGTATGTTTACGTTCGAAATAGTTACATGGTTTCCACCTAAACCTTGTTTTTGGTAAAGACCCCTGGACTCTAAAACCTTTTTTTTCATTAATGATTATGAAATAATCAGTGGGGTAATAAATGACTTATTAACCTTATTAGCCTGTCTATACGGGAAAATATAGACCTCTGTCACTCGCATGGCCTCACTGCGTTCGGTCCATTACGTCATGACCTCGGTCTATATTTTCCCGTATAGACCGGCTAAACGGTTAATAAGCCATTAATATTGTATGCAGGCTTCACTAATCAAACATTGTGCATCTTCTACGTTTGCAAAAAATAAAGGACTAATTCATTGATTTTACTTAAAATCTGCTTTGAAACAAACACGAGACTTCTTAAAGTTTGTTGCTCTTACCAGGTTGTGTGTTTTGTTTATATAAAACACAAAATCACAACAGACAATTAAGTGAACCAATGGAAACACTAAGAAGTAGTGGTTTATAGTCAATGTGGCATCAGTAATAATGCCAGCAATATCTTTCTTAGGTTGGTATTGTCGGACGGACTGGTGCAGGCAAAAGCACATTTCTGTCCATGTTGTTTCGAATGGGCAATATTACTGGAACAGTTCAAATCGATGGATATCCAATTTCTGGTTTACAATTAAAAGATTTAAGAAAGTCGATATCAATTATTCCACAGGTTAGTAAAACGTTTGCAGATAAGTAACAGAACAAAAAAGACCTTTTTCCAATTATTTTCATTTGATGTAGAGTAGAACACGAATTTTGATTCAAATAACCAAGGTTAAAAAAATCCTTTTATGTATTTCATATTGCAACGCATATATAATGTGCATCGTTTAGGATGTTAGCAGTAGGACAGTAGGTCAATAGGAACTTATTGGCCACACAGAGATGCAACATTTGCGTCAGAGAAGTCCGGAAGTTGTTATATTATGTATTTACCGGCAATCAAAAGAGAAAAATGAGTTTTTCTCGTTTGTTATCAGTATTGTTAGTAGTTACCCTATTTGTGAATCATCACACTAAAGGCTAAATGAGGGGGGCGACAAGAAATTGTTTTCCGTTTTATTGGGATGAAAAGGTCCGTTCCCCTTAATCGTTGGGGAAACCTAACCTCTTCAAAACCCTCGATTTTAAAAAGTCCTTCAAAACACCCCGCCAAATCTCTTCTAAAAAAGTGGATTTTTAGGAGCTTTAAATTTTCTCGGTTTCACAACCTATCGCATGTTCGTCATTTCATAATGCATAGAAAATTTGTTCTTTATTCGAGGCATGCTCAAATATTTCTCATTTTTTAGGAGCTTTAAATTTTCTCGGTTTCACAACCTATCGCATGTTCGTCATTTCATAATGCATAGAAAATTTGTTCTTTATTCGAGGCATGCTCAAATATTTCTCATTTTTTTAAAAAAAATATGAAGATATCCTCTGTACTATATGACAAGTTTTCCAAATAAATGTTTTTTATTCAAAGGAGTTTCCTTAACTTTTTAGGATCCTGTCATGTTTAGTGGAAGTTTGCGAAAAAATCTTGATCCGTTTAATGAGTATACGGATGCAGATGTTTGGGAAGCTATAGAAGAGGTAGAAGAGAAAGAACAATTTATTAAGTCGATAAGTTTCTAAGTGGAATGGAATAGTAACTTGTTGAAATAAAACTTTTTATAAAGTGCACTCACCAGCCAAACCTCAACTTAGTTGACCCACTTAACAATTGCAAAACAATCATATTCATTTAATTGTCATTCAACAGGTTCAATTGAAAGACAGTGTGATGGAATTAACAGGCAAATTGGAATCAGAGATAACTGAAGCAGGTTCCAACTTGAGTGTTGGAGAACGTCAACTACTTTGCTTAGCACGTGCATTGTTAAAGAAGAACAAAATCATAGTGATCGATGAAGCAACTGCTAATGTGGACATGGAGTAAGTTGTATTTTCTTTACCTGTTTCTCAGTGTCCTCAATTTTATTTGTTTCGACTGTTTCAGTTTTCTTTTGGCTTAAAAATAATTTAAGATGTAAATTTAAGAAAGCAGAACTGTTTACACTAACAAACCTTTAAATATTACGCAAAAAACGGTTGATATATTAAATACAAATTCGCATTCCCAACCTTGGGACCGACGCTCTTTAGATACTGCTTCAAGAATACTTTTTGCATAAATACACTACAGTATTATTATGTCTTCATAGAACTGATGCTCTGATCCAACAAACCATACGAGAAAAGTTTAAAGAATGCACAGTGCTCACTGTGGCCCATCGATTAAACACTGTCATGGATTCTGATCGTGTCATGGTAAGTGTGAAAATGAATGTTGTTTGATCAACATTTAATCTTTCTTCCCAATATTTTATATTATTAAAACTGAATGAAACGTATATTTGTCATAACAGGTGATGGATGACGGAAGTGTAATAGAATTTGATGAACCGTATCAGCTCTTACAAAATTCAACAGGCTCCTTTCGGAAACTTGTTGATCAAGCAGGCAGCCACGAAGCCAACAGATTAGAAACACTTGCAAAGAAAGCAAATCAATTACGCTGTCGGAGCGAATCACGACAACAAGATGACACATATCCGCGATCCTTTACTGAAGGAGAGTTTGAGCAACAAACACAAAACTGGAAAATATCTTTGTCTAAAAGGTCAGCATAAGATTTTGTTACACAATTAATTTATATTAATTAATTTTTATGAGATTAGGCCTGTATTGAATATAGGCATTACAAAATTAATCATTTTTTAAATCAATGATCTTTTATGTAGTAACAAAAAGTAAATAGTTAATTCTTCGTGAAAGAAAGCCATTGTAAATATTCTACTCAGTTATTGAAAGCCTGAAGGTCTTCGTGAAAAAAGAAAAAGGAGGAATATTTGAAGATCGACGGATTGCTTTTTGTTGAATTTTCTTTTTTATAGTTTTTATTGAAAAGCGCTGTATTAATTTTTGTTACATTAGATTGCGTAAATCATTTCGTTAATACATAGATTATTATACCTACCAGACTCTTAATTTCTGAAGTGTGAAAGATGATTTTCGCATTCGTTCTCTGTTCATTTAAAATGCCCCCGATTAGTATCATTAATTTACACAACCATATAATCATGTGCCTTCAAAAAAAATAATTTGTTTATTCGGTGTATGTAACAGATGAAGCCGTATAAACTATTCATCTAAATCTAATTTTGACAGCAACGAACGCAAAAAAACATTGACAAAAACATTAAAAGCCCATATAGGTTCTTAGATCCTTGCCCAATCATGGATAGTAACTAATTAATATTGTACCGTATTAAATCATTGCATTTATTTTGTCTTTCTGTGTAATTGCTCAATCATTGTTTCTCAGCAAGTACTTGCTAAAGACAAACATTTTTACTGTGAGTTTACATGAATTCATGCTATCGTGTGCATGCGTTTATATTTCGGCAGTTGTGATATTTGCATTGTTCTTTCGGTACTTAAACTTAAATAATTTTAGCAGCATTGTTTTTGAGTATGCGTCAATGAATGTTAGAATATGTCACAAAATTCTTAAGTTGGCTGACCACTGGAACGAAACACACCTCCTAAAAACAGAGACTTTAGAATCAAAAATTTAGCTATTGTTTCAAAGCAAGTGAATTTATATCGTCGTGTGCGTACGCTTATTCTTTCGCAGTTATGTATCCTGTATTGTTGCTATGGCATTTAAACCTGAATCTTTTCAGCGGCATTTTTGTTCTGAGAATAAAAATAGAAAGTTTACATGGCATACGTCAATGCATATCAAAGCAAGTGCACGAAAACATGTTTTATTCAGGCATCCGCCGAAGTGAAATACAGTGCTACCTTTAGAAAACAGACAATTGAGCGACAACATCCTGTAACCGCTTCGAACATGTGTCTGCTTTGCACAGATTGTGTCGAAAACTGTAAAATTTTACATTATAAGGTTTTATGCTTTCCAGCTCATGTAGAAACGAGAGTGTCCGCCTGATTAATGGTGTTTAGAGGTTTCCGCTTTAAAAGATGTCCTTATTAAGGTAAATTTACACTCAAGAATAGAATTGAACAGATCAGATGGAATCTGACCGGAAAATTGTAATTTAGGGAAGTTAATTGCTTGATAATATTTCGTTCCATACTGAAAGTTGAAATCATTTCGTCTTTTCTAGCAAACATGAAGGCTAAAAATTATGAAAATGAAAGAATAAATAATTTTTTATTCTGTTTTGTTTTGCTTGTAAGTGGAACTTTAGGTTAGAGGGGATTTCATTGTATATAAAGATCGTGTAAAAGTATGTCTTTAGAAACGAGACTTCACTTCGCCTGTTAAGACCTACATGTAAATGTACCATGCCACTAAATTTATGTCCCTTTTGCAAGGACAAAGTATATTTTCGCCATCATTTTTGTTATCTTGTTTCGCCTTAAGATTTTCGCTCTCTCACTTCTTTCAATGTTTTTCATTGTACGGACATGTGTTATGCATGTGCGGATAAACTTATTGACGAGGTCATATTGTTTGCGACGTTTGTGTTATTTTAAATTTTTGCAATGCATTATGGTAGTTGCGTTCATCGCCAAAAATTAGAGTAGAAACAAACATGGTGATGCAAACATCAGTAATAAATATCACAGAAAGTAACGAAGAAAAATCACTCATGGTGGGCCATAGTCACTTCAATTTGTTTCGAATCGCGTATCACCAGTTTAAGAAGGTTTCTCAATTTACTGTGCAGAAATAAAAAATATATTGTAATTCGTTCTTTATATTAATCCCCTAACGTAAGTGAACATGGTTGTTCGCGGCACAAGAATCACGAGTCGCTTTTTACGGGTCATATATTACTCCCATAAAGCATGACGCGACGCTAAAATTTAGTTATTTAAAAAAAAATCGCAAAACGGGGGTTTATTTCTTATTTATGTTAGGGATGTTAAGGACGTATGGGGCAGTAATGGTTAATAATAATGCCCTTTTCCTTGATTTAGCGAACGGTGTATTTTTAAAGGTAAAAAATAGGACAGATCTTTACGAAAACCGCATTAAGAATATCACTATATAAGCATATGCACTTAATATATCCACAAAAGAGTATAGCAGGATAATACATATATAGAGACATATAGATGTACAGCTATATAAGACATAATGGGCTTATATGTTTACATACCAGCAACAGAACTTGCTGTGTTCAGAAAAGATGGCTGTTCTTTTAGCATTTTTCTACTTATCCCTTTAAAATAAATCTTTATAAAAACATTTGAAAAAGAGCGTTGTTATAAAAATGCGCCATAGCAAGTTTTATGTAAACTTTGTTTATGCTCTTCCAGTTTGGATAAGGTAGTAGATATGAGACGGACGTGAACTAGGTATCTCCCAAAAGCCGCCCACCAACAACCAGCTAACGACCAGCGATCTAGTTAAACAATAAAACACAATAGAAGCAGTCTGGAATATGTCTTATCTAACGATAGAGAAGCATTTTGTACGTTTTTCGTTACTTTATTACGTTAGTACGTTAGTACGTTAGTACTAGTTATAACAGGTGATTTCAGTAATTTACTTAATCAAGTCAATTCTGATCTTCTATTTTAGAATGCCAAATATACCTTACACAAGTATTATCCTTTCTTACTTCAAATTCATTTCCTAATGTAAAGGAAGAAGAAGATTAACAACAACTGGTTGAAAGATGGACGTATAAACATTTCTCTTTATCGGATTTTGGTTTGTACGTTTTGGGACCGAAGTAATTTCAGCCTCCATGGCAGTAGGGTTGGCAGCTTTGTTCGTAAAGTTACTGCGCATAAATGTAACAAACTGTCGCAGAAATAGATAACATAAGCACAGATCTGATAAAACTGTCTGTTTTAAAGGATGTCCGTTTTAAAGGATATCCGTTAAAGGGAGGTTTACTGTTATTAAAAAATATTTGCTGACGTCATCATTGTAAATTAAGTACAATTTCCGAGGTGATAACATGACTAGAATAGGAATAAGCGAAGGGGTAGGAAAAACTGGGACTATTATTCAGCACTCTGGAGGATAGACAAAAATTTTAGTTAAGTCATTTTTCAAAATTTAGAAGTGGAAAGTAAACGTATTGCGGGTTATAAATATATCAGGTGCATCATCCATGAAATAAAATAAAAATAATGATTATGACCCTTTTTTCAAAACCTCAAAATTGACTTATTTGATGTGCTTTTTTATTTCAACTGACTGAAACAAGCAAAGCAAATTTTTCAATATTTGAAAGTAATAATGATTTTAACAGAAAGAAGGCAATGATGCATTCACACATTCCAGGCTTGACATTATTTTCCACGAGTTCTAATGTTGCTGCTGAATACTACTGCAATAAAAAGGACCAAAACCTTTCGAACTTGATTCTCACTTCTGATAGTTAGTTTAAGGGTAGTTTACTTCAACATACATTGACTCTTATCTAAGAGCCTCAAGTAAAAGTACCCGTTGGTCGCTGCTGAATTCCTGCTAAATGCTAAGACAGTTTGTTGCCATTTTTTTTAAAACGATGTCTTAATATCAGTGAGTCAACCGGAAAGATCCAGATTTAGTCAAAAACTCCAAATTTACTATAATTAGCATTTGAAATTTTAAATAGCGTTTGAAGAGGCTAATTACGCAATAGTTTCCAAAAATGTTTGCTTAATCACAAATATAGCCAGCATGTCGTCCGAATATGTTGTGACAAAAATATATATTTGAATATGCTAGAATGAAATGTGTCTGACTTAATCTACTCTTTTCGTTTCTGCACAGTGTTTCATAAAGAATATTGCCGGGCACCAAATTTTTTCTTATTATGGGACGTCCGGCACTTAGTTCCTCTTGAACGAAATTCTTATATAAAGCCGAGATAAGTTATATAACTTAACAGAATCAGAAATATACGACTCCTTACAAAACATTTAATAAGTTATATAAATTATCAGCATTACAACTACACGACAATATGGGCGCGAAAGATATTTTAGAGTTAATCAAAAAGCGATGGGCTGCTTTCATTGACTTCAAGAGAAAGGGAAGTTCTGCAATAACTGTTATGAGCACGAGGAGTAACGACGTCACTGATCTCCTTCCAGGAGACTACGATCTAGCGCAGTTGATGCAGACGCAATATCATGAAGTTCCACCGGTCAAAATACCACGCCATGGATGTTAAAAGATAGGTGAAAAAGAAGGAAAATTTTTTTGCTCACCTGACTGGAATGGTATCATTCCTGTCGAGTTTGGAACTAATCCGCTTTTAGCTTATTATGGAGCTAGTCTTGTAGGAGAGGAAGAAGAAAAAATTGCTGTGTCACAAAGATATTGCACCGTTAATTTTACCTACTCAAAATTTTTTTATTTTTTAAATTCATTTTCATCGCTTATCAAAAACTTGTTGACAGGACTTTTTCTAAGACTGCGCTAACTAACGTTAGCCAAAACTTCTCTAAGTTGTCAGATTGTTAAATGATGTTCCCGGCGAGCCACTGCATGCCGTTTCTTTACTGTTGCTTAAAGAACTAAAAAATTGTCATTGGTGATTTAAATTTCACAAGATTATCGCCATCATCATTTTTTCGCTTTCTCCTTTGTTCACAGTCCCAATTTTTTTGGTGAACATTGGCATGATACGAAATGAGCTTAAAGGAGAAAAAACATTAAACATAACATTCAATTTCTCTGCATAACAAACTATTAAAACAGAATTTTTAAAAATCAGGTTCTCTAATTTATCATTTTATAAGGCAATTCGCACTACCTGGTATTATGTGCTCATATTTTCATGTTTTTTTCTTTCTCTATCACAGCCTATCACGAAGATTACGTCGCAGCTACATGTGGCGGCAATGGTCTCGAAAAACATGCGTTTCATCACATGGAATGTCCACTTGATGACGATTCTGGATTCTTCCTTCTTGGGAAATGGGTTGCAAAAGAGGAATTGCACTTAACAGGTTAATTTTTTTGCTGTCTATTTTCTTAATAGAATTTAAGCATTACTCTCAGATGAGTCCAACTAAATGTTCTTTGAAACCAGTATTATTGAATGTAACAGTAACAGTCTTAGATTATAAGCAATTCTTGTAAAGCATTTATCTTTAGTCAATCTTTGCGACTAACATGTTGTATATTTTTAGCCTTCAAGATTCTGAAGAACCACATTGTGTACGTTCCACCCAACACAATACATCCAAACGATCATCTTCTTGGAACTTGGAGAACTATGCTTTCCCATGCAGACGATGCTCCTGTCAATCATGTTATTATGTATACAAATGACGACAAAGCAGATGAGACTTTTAAGCCGGTTGATGTCACCTTCAACACAAGTATTGCCCACTTCGGTAGAAGCGTAGATAAAATATTGTGTGAAAAATGTTCTAACAGAACACGGAACCGAGGAATGTAAACAAGATAGTCGGGTAGTTGGTATAAACTAAAGGAAAAATCCGAAGAAATGGGTTGAAATAGAAGAAAAAAGGTTTAATAAAAATTTTAACAGAGATAACGCTAAAGAATGCCAAAACCTGCTTAGAAATGCAATTATGTATGTACTACATCTTGGGTGCCTAGCGAGTCCTTGCGCACACCTAATTATGCAAATGTTTGTAAATATTCATAGTTTATTTATTAGGGATGAAAATATGTATATATACAAATTTGAGCATCGTTATATTTCGTGTTAAATCTGTCATAGCGTGGGCATGTAAAGATATGAACTCGAATAATTAAACTTTTTAATTCCATTACATACATAACAAAAACTTTATAAAAGATTGAAAGTCACGGTATTAAAATAAGAAAATATTCAAGCCGCCTATACATTATGCCTTCGATTTGTTTAACTCCATTTATACTTGGCTTGTGGACTGTGGGTGGGGTTAAAAGATCAGTAAAAAATATAACTCAACACAAATTATCAATTTATGGCAGCTTTTCTGCCAAGTCACTTCATTTCTCGTCTGTAATTTATTAACGATACATTTTAAGCATATCTTTTTCTGTGAAACCGTGTTCTCAGCTCCTCTTGTCTTCTATATATAAGAAAGACACAGCAATTGCTGGTAATGTGGTTGAACGTGTTGAGGGCAAAACACCAACAATGTAATTACAAGAAGATGATATTTAGGGAGCTTCGTAGAAACGGTAAAATGTAAATACCGGGTGTGCTGTTGGCAGTAAGGTTATGTGAGAATGTCAAGTACTCTCCTAGCTGCCATACGTCAATCGCATTCTGCTTGTATATTTTTCGTAAGTAGAATTAACACATTCTGGGATAGGGGTGTAAGAGTAGTGTAAAGGAAAATCCGTTCAGCCCTAATGGATTTTCGTTAACTTGGTCAATATTTAAGGCTTTATTTCTGTAGCTACAACTGCTGGTCATAAGACCTTTTCCTGATAAGGTTTCCATTTTAGTTTAAAAAATTCATAATTTTTTCAACACTTTACCAAAGGTGTTACTAATAATCCAACGCTTCTCAACCAATTAGAATGCGTGATTTGTTACCACCTTGCTTCTTCACTCAGGCAAAATAAAGTGACAACAGCAATCTTAACATTATTTCGATATTTCAATCGAAGTAAAAAGGTTTCCAGAACTTTTCAGTTATCCATATAATTCAGGGCAAATTAAAAACATTTCCGAGTAAAAAATAAAGAAAGTTTTAGAACAACCAACAGCGAAAAAAATCCAGGTTTTTAAGAAGTTTTTTGACGTGTTTTTTCGGGGAAAACTTTTTATTTGCTTGTCGGGGCGTTTTTAGATTGGCTGGCGAAACACATCGTCACAACCTTATTTATAAAAACAATCAAGAAGCCTTAAATCACTTCACGCCATAACTTTTGTACTAAGCATAAACTGCCATGTCAACTTTCTTGAAAAAATATACTAAAGAAAAAACAGGATGAATTGCATAAAATTAAACACGAAAGCAAAAACATTTGCAGGATGTAAAAGTCAGGAACAACAATGATCGACTTAAAATTGTTGTTCGTATAAAAAAAGCGCGATCTGCAGTAAAAGGTGAATAAATATTTTGTGGTATACGGTTACTTTGATGGTTATGCATTGCTGCAGGTATGTGAACTTTTATTCATATTTAGAAAAAACGCTTGTCATGATGCCAACCATCTTTAAAGAATCTCTCATGTAACAAAGTTGGCAAGAAACTAATTCATTGTACTGTATTAAATAAATTTTACCTTTCTGTGTAAATGCTCTATCATTATTTCAGCGGGTAATGTTTTTTAATGAATTTATGTCGTCTTGTGTATGCGCTTTTGTTCTTGGCAGTTGTGCATGCAGTGTTTACATTGTTGCTATGGTATTTAAATCTAAATCATTTCAGCTGTATTTTTGTTATTTTGATATGCGTCATTTAGTTGGCCGTCCACTGAAGCGAAATACAGTGAAAGTCTCCTTAAACAGACACTTAAGCGACAGGCAATTTATCCGCTTTGGAGAGGTGGGTGCTTTAAAAAAAGCTTGATCTAAAACTCAGAAAAACACGAAAAAACGCAGGCGTCCATTTGGGGAGGCTGTGCTATAAAATTTTCTTTAATATTCATCTGGTTCATAAGCTTTTCGCCTTATGGAAGTGTCCGCTTTAAAGGATGCCACTTTTATGTTCTTGCATTTTCGTTTAATTTTATGCAATTCATCCTGTTTGCTTCTTGAGTATATTTTCATGGTAGTAAATGAAATCAGAAATTAGTTTTTTTAATCTCAGTACAAACTGTTTGTTCCAGGTGCCTTAAACTTTTTTTATTGTATTCTTATAAATAAGTATTTTGTCAGCCAATTAAAAAGTGTCGGTCATGCGGGTTAAATGAAGCTTTCGTCAAATGACATTGGGTAAAATGAGTTTTTCTGCAGAAAACAGATTTTTTGTTGGTTTTCATCAAAATACTTTTAGACAGCTGTTTATTCTTCACATACACCTTGTTAAGCAGACTGTTCCAATTCCCCTTTATGCCCACGAAAGTCTGAAGCAAGGAAAACGGTACGGAAACAACTAAAGTGTTCAAATGAGTAGACGAAAAAATTGATCATGCTTTTAAACTAAAACGGAAATCTTAGCAGGAAAAGCTATTACGGCCAGCAGCTGTACCTACAAAAAAAAAGTCATGCAAGTTCAGGATAGGCAGCACGTAAAGAGCCTTTTTTAATTTGAAACCTACATTTTCTAGAAAATCACTGGAATCATTTAATCATTTCCACGACCCTCAAGTGCTACAAGAATGTTTTTCTTTGATCCTTGACCAATGAATTTGCAGGAAGTGAGGTTACAGAAAGTAAATCGTTTAAAAGAAAAGAAGTGATAAACTTTTGAAAGGCATTTCGATACACGTCCATATCTTAAAAATATATTATAGCTTGTCCTACCTTCGCATTTAATTCTCACGGTCGGGTCTTTGATGTTGGGTTAGGGTTAGGGTTATGATGCCAAAACGGATATTTATTGTTTCATATTTTTGTATCATACATACAATGCCATAATTTGACTTTCTCTGCAATGTCAATGCTAATTGTGACCATAAAAAACCATTTCAGAAGTACAGTATATTTTGGCATGTGTTTGCACTAATTTGTTAAAAAAAGAAAAAGAGAAATGAAATCTGCTGTAGAGAGTGAAAAGTGCAAGTGCAATAAAGTTGTCCAAGACAATCAGAAATTCAGTTAATTGCTTCGGAAAATAAATGCATGACAATTCTAAAGTGATAGTGCTTTTAATGTCAAAAGAACAAACACTGCTCAGCAAATGATCATAAAATGCCAGGGCTCCCTAAAGGGGCTACGAACCGGTTAAAATGCTCACATTCCGTAAATCCTGCGCACATATTAAAAATCCGCTAAACGCCGTTTTGCAATGAACAGACCAGCGCACTTTGCTCGGTGTTCCAATAATTTTTTTCGACAAGTATATTGCAAAGAAATATTTCAGCGAGACTCATTCTGTATGAAAACATGGCCAAGGCTGGAGAAGATAAAAATTATAGATATACCGCAACACCAGATAATTTTCGAGCTGACAGTAGAGGAATTATCGATTTATCTTCGCCTGTCTTGCGAACTTCTTTGCCATGTAGTTCTCCAGATTCACCCAGAAATGACTTTGCTGTTCCTTGCGGATCAAGTGTTACGCAGGTCAAGAAAAAAATAGGAAGGCCCAGATTATATGAAGGGAAGTATTGTTCAGTTGAAAAGACATTGAGAAAGACAATCAAAGTTGACATCACTGTGCATAGTCGTTATCAGAAGCTTCGTGATGGTAGACCTCACTATGATTTTTTTCATTAGCTACTTAATGTATATGAAGTTCAAAATTCTTCTAATAGTTGTAGCCAAAGATTGTCATCTACTGCTGGGTTTAAAAGACAGTAAGTGTAAAAATCAGTTAGAATTTTATGTAATGATGTTTAAATATATAGTATGATTTAGTAAAGTTAGCTAAATGGTTAAAGTTAGTAACCAGTTATTTCTAACTGTTTAGTGATAGCCATACATAGCGACCAGAGTTGATATAATATGGTGGGCGCTATATGTCGTTGGTTCAAATCCAACCTCTTTTTTTCAAAAGAGTAGCTCAGCCTGGTAAAGAGCAATATTGCACCACCATTACAGTTTGGCTGTAGATATGGAAATTTGATTTGTAGGAGTACTCCCAACCAGTCAAGTGGTACAGCTATAAGGCGTAGTTTCAAGGCGTACACTATTTTTAAGTCCATTAGGTAGTTTAAAGCTTTGAAGAAATGTTTTTCGTAATGTTAGATACATATGTATATAAATAATTATTTCCTTAAAATTCTAGAGATCTCCTGTATATCAAACAATATAAATGAAACAAACAAGTTTACCTCGTATAGCTTTGTTGAAACTGAAAAACAGGTAAATAATAATGTGTTGTGGGTACTTATGTTTACACAAACGTAATATACAAGGATTTTTTTATGTTAATCCTAGGTAGATTGGAATAAGGAATGACTGTGTTTTTAGTGATAATAGTGAAGAAAGTGATGAAGAGAAAAATTCGGTTAGAGAAAAAACTTGTGTAGAAGATCTTGAGTAGCCTTTGTAAGTAATAGTACCAATTTTTTTATAAACTTTTATGTGATGATTTATTTACTGTATAACATCCACTTCTTAGCCTATGCCTTGATTTCTTGAATTAGTGAAATGAAAAAGACATTTCCTTAAATTGTCCTATATAATGTATAGCTTTTAACAGCTTGTCCAGTGATGATACCTAATATAAAATCCTAACTTTGTATATTTTGAAATTGTGATTCTCTGTTACATATTTAATTTCCAAAATATTTTGCAACGCACGGACATCTTGACATGTGTCCCTGAAGAAAAATCTGAAAACGAAACAGAAGAAATGGATGTATCAGACGTTGTACAAAATTATATTCAACAAAATATACCTGGTGATGAAGTACGTGTAGAGCGATGTGTTTCAAAACAGTTGTTATTGCCAACAAAGTATGTTTGAAAACGTCAACAATGAATGCAAAGAAAAAAGCAAACAAAGAATGTATTCTTGCTAATTCAGACTTACTTGAATTATTACTTAAAGTTTGTAGAGTGGAAGGTTGTGGAAAAAAAGTATTAGTAAACAAAAAACACTTTGTTGGGACGGTTGTCACTTGTGAAAACGTTTTCAGGAAAATAATAAAAGATGTAGCTAGCTACCTAGCTAACTGCATTTAGCATAATAATTATTGCTTAAGAATATTATTGTAGCCAAACTGCATTTTTATACTTTCACGTTTTAGCCAAAGATATAGCTAAGGTGCTAGCTAAATAGCCACAGCCTCAACTTAAAAATAAATGTTGGCTAGGATAAAAAGCTCTTATACCACACAGAATAGTAATAAGTGAGGCTCTAGCTGCCATCTAGCCAAAATCTTCGTTCCTAGCCAAAAAGCCTTAAACTGGTGCGTTTAAGATATGTACGTGGCTAAAAACGTCGCAATATATTTATCTTAACATTGAAGACAAACAGAAAACAAATATTACAAAAATACAAAGCTCTCAGAAGATAAAAAGGTCAAACAGGACTACAAACCTCTTCCTCATTGCTAGTATTTGTTTCCATAGCAAACAAACAAAACACATTTACTAGCTTCGAAAAGTGCAAAGTCCAAACTCATTGCGCGCACTTTTAATTATTTCACAACCTAGGCTCATTATACTGCCAATAACTCACGCACGTGTGCTTCATTAAATTTTATTTACGGGAGCTTTTGTTTATATCCCTTCAACAATTCAATTCTCTATAGTAATAAGCCTAAGTATATTTCCCGCTAACTTGTTCGGGTCTATAAATTACATACATACCGGAAAAATAGCCAGTTTGTTTTGATGAAGAAATGAAGGCAGCAGGAGGGAAGAATATTTACATGCCCACGCTATGACAGATTTAACACGAAGTTTAACGATGTTCAAGATGGCTTTTTAAATCATTTGTATATACATATTTTCATCCTTAATTAATAAACTATAAATATTCAAAAACATTTGCATAAATTTGTGTGCGCAAGGACTGGCTTGACACCCAAAGATGGCATTCATTAGCGTCGTCTCTGTTAAAATTTTTACTAAAGCCTATTTTCATCCCATTTCTTTCCTTTTTCATTTAGTTTACACCAATCAGTCACAAATCTTCATAGCTATCCGGCGATCTTGCTTACATTCCTCGGTTCCGTGTTTTGTTAGAACATTTTTGACACGATCTTCTACCGAACTGTGCGATACTTGTGTCGAAGGTTACATCAACAAACAACAACAACCTCTCATCTGCTTTGTCTTCTAGTTCCAAGAAAATGATCTTTGGAATGTGTTGCGTGGAACGTGCAAAACGTGGTTCTTGAGAATCTTGAAGGCTAAAAATATACAACAAGTTAGACGGAAAGATTGACTAAAGATAAATGCTTCACAAGAATTGCTCATAATCTTGAAACTGTTACTTATCATTCAATAATACCGGTTTTGAAGAATATTTGGTTGGACTCATCTGAGAGTAATGCTGACATGCTCTTAATAAAATACACAGCAAAAAATTTACCTGTCAATTGAAATTCGTCTTTTCCATCCCATTTGCCAAGAAGGAAGAATCCAGAATCGTCATCAAGTGGATATTCCATGTGCTGAAACGCATGTTGCTCGAAGCCATTGCCGCTACATGTACCTAAGACGTCTTCGTGATAGGCTGTGTCAGAAAAACCGAAATATAAGCATAGAGTACCAGGTAGTGCGTATTTCCCTGTAAAATGATAAAATAGGGAACATGATTTTTTAAAAATCACTTTCGTTATGTTGTTATAGAGAGAAATTGAATGTAAAATTTATTGTTTTTGTCATTGCTTGTTTCGTGTCATTCCAAATTTCACTAAAAAAATTGGTACTGTGAACAAAACAAGAAGCTAAAAAATGATGATGGCGATAATTTTTTGATATTTTAATAACATAGGACAATTTTTTTGTTCCTTAAACAAAAGGGAAAAAGCGGCATGCAGTGGCTTCCCGGAAATATCATTTAAGAATCTGACAACTTAGAGAATTTATGGCGAACGTTAGTTAACGATCTTAGAAAAGGTCATTGTCTGCACCAGGTGTTTGATAAGCGATGGAAATAAATTTAAAGAACTTACATTTTGAGTAGTTAAAATTAACGGTACAATGTCTTTGTGACAGAGCCATTTTTTCTTCTTTCTCTCCTGCAAGACAAGCTCCATAGTACGCTAAAAGCTGATTAGTTCTAAACTCAACAGGAATGATATCGTTCCAGTCAGGTGAGCAAATAAAATTTCCTTCTTTTTCACCTTTCTTTGCGTTTTCCATTTCGACCTTTCTAACACAGAATGGCGAGGTATTGTGATCATTGGAAAACCATGATACTGCGTCTGCACCAACTGGGCTAAATCGTAGTCTGCTGGAAGTAGATCGGTGACATCATTACTTTTAGTGCTCATCACTGTCATTCTGAAACTTCTTTTTCTCTTGAAGTCAATGAAAGCAGCACATCGCGTTTTGATCATCTCTGAAATATCTTTCGCACCCATATTGTCGTACTGTTGTCAAGCTTAATAAGTTATATAACTTATTAAATGTTTTGTAAGGAGTCGTATATTTCTGATTCTGTTAAGTTATATAACTTATCTCGGCTTTTTATAAGAATTTCGTTCAAGAGGAACTAACTGCCGGACCTCCCATAATAAGGAACATTTTGTGCTCTGGCAATATTATTTATGAAAACCTATGCAATAACGAAAAGAGTAGATTAAGTCGAATCACATTTTTTGCCAGCATATTCAAATATATATTTTTATCCCAACAAATTCGGATGACACGCTGGCAATATTTGCGATTCAGCCAACATTTTTGAAACTCTTTCGCAATTAGCATCTTTAAACGCTATTTAAAAATTCAAATGCTAATTATAGAAAATTAGCAGATTTTTAATTAGATATTGATCTTTCCGGTTGACTCACTAATATTAAGACATCATTTTAGAATAATAGCAGCAAACTGTTTTAGCATTTAGTAGGCATTCAGCAGCGACCAGCGGGTACACTAGAGGCTCTTAGATAAGAGTCAATGGACGTTGAAATCAACTACCCTTAAAGTAAGTATCATAAGTGAAAACCAAGTTCGAAAGGGTTGTTTCTTTTTTAATGCACTCGTATCCAGCAACAACATTGGAACCCATGGAAAACAATGTTAATATTGCCTTATTTTTGTTAAAATTATTATTACTTTAAAATATTGAAAAATTGCATTGCTTTGTTTCTGTAAGTTGAAATAAAAAAGCACATAAAATGAGACCATTTAGAGGGTTTGAATAAAGGGCCAGTTTGAGGAGGTGGGGGTCGAAGTCGAATGAAATCGTGGAGATTTTTATTTCTATAACAACGCTCTTTTTCAAATGTTTTTTATAATTTTTTTCTTATTTTCTGAACACAGCAACTTCTGTTATTTGCGCTAACAACATTATTTATCCGTATGGTGTGTGAACATATAAGCCAATTATGTCCTATATAGCTGTACGTCTATATGTCTCTATATATGTATTATGCTGCTATACTCTTTTATGGTTATATTAAGTGCAAATGCATGTTTATATTGTGACATTCTTAATGCGGTTTTCGTAAAGTTCTGTCCTATTTTTTAACTTTAAGGAAACATCGCTCGCTAAATCGGGGAGAAGGGCATTACTATTAACCATCACTGCCTCATAAGTTCGTAACATAACTAAGAAATGAACAACCCTTTTTGTTTTTTGTTTTTATTTAACTAAATTTTAACGTCGCGTCATGCTTTATGGGAGAAATATATGTGCCGTAAAAAGCGACTCGTGATTCTTGTGCCGGGAACAACCATGTTCATTCACGCTAGGGAATTAATATAAAGAACGAATTACAATATAATTTTTATATCCGCACAGTCAAGTGGAAAACCTTTTTAATCTGGTGATACACGATTCGAGAGAAATTGAAGTGACTTTGGCCCACCAATAGTGAATTTTCTTCGTTACTTTCTGTCATATACATTACTGATGTTTGCAGCGCCATGTTTGTTTATATTTCATATCCGTATATGCATATCATATGCACATATCCGTACAATGTAAAACATTGAAAGAAGTGAGAGAGCGAAAATCTTAAGGCAAAACAAAATAACAGAAATGATGGCAAAAATGCTCATTGTCTTTTCGAAAGGGAAATAAATTAAGTGGGATTGTACATTTACGTTTGAATCGTGTAGGCCTTAACCGGTGAAGTGAGGTCTTGAAAACAAAACAGAATAAGAAACATACTTTACTTTATTGGTTATTCCTCTAATTACTCTTTCACTTTTATATTTTTTCCGTTCTTGTTTGTTAGGAAAGTCGAAATGATTTCAACTTTCAGTATGGAACGGAATATCAACCAATATTGGAATATTAACCGATTAACTTTCCTAAATTACCATTGTCCGGTTCGATCTGATCCGATCCGATTTGTTCAATTCTATTCTTGAGTGAAAATTCACCTCAATGAGAACATCTTTTGAAGCGGACACCACTAACATTACCCGAGCGGACACTCATGTTTCTACATGGGGATGTAAAGCATAAAACCTTATAATGTAAAATTTTACAGTTTTCGACACAATCTGTGCAAAACAGACACCTCTCCGATGCGGTTACAGGTTCTTGTCGCTCAAGTGTCTGTTTTCAAAAGGTAGCACAGTATTTCACTTCGGTGGATGCCTGAATAAAAGATGTTTTGATATGCCATGTAAACTTTCTATTTTTATTTTTAGAACAAAATTGCCGTTGAAAAGATTTAGGTTTAAATGTCACAGCAACAATGGAAGATGCACAACTGCGAAAAGCTCAAGCATACAACGACATAACTTCATTTGATGGATTCGGAAGCACTTGCTGTGAAACAATATCTAAATTCTTGTTTCTCAAGTCTCTGTTTTTAGGAGGTGTGTTTCGTTCCAGTGGAAAGCCAACTTAAAATGTTTTTTGTGACATATTCAACATTCATTGACGCATACTCCAAAACAATGCTGCTGAAATTCTTAAGTTTAAATACCGAAGCAATAATGCAAATATTACATGCACAAATGACAAAAACATGCAGAAGCGTATGCACACGACGTGAATTCATGTAAAGAACTCACAGTAGAAATTTTTGTCTGTAACATTAGCAAGTGCTTGCTGAGAAACCAATGATTGAGTTGAATTATTTAATACGATCCAATATTAATTAGTTACTTGCCAAGATTGGACAAGGACTCTAAGAAATTACATGGGTTTTTAATGTTTTTGTCAATGTTTCTTTCGTTCGTTGCTGTCAAAATTAGTTTTAGATGAATAGTTTATATTTTCAATTCTTACCGGCCTATCTTTTACATACACCAAATAAACAAATTATTATTTTTAAAGATTATATGGTTGTGTAAATTAATGATACTAACCGGGCGCCTTTTAAATAAACAGAGACCGAATGCGAAAATCATCTTTCACACTTCAGAAATTAAGACTCTGGTAGGTATAATAAACTACAAAATCTATCTCTAAAATCTAAATGTACAAAATGATCTGTGCAATTAAATGGGAGAAAAAATTAATATAACGCTTTTCAGTAAACACTATAAAAAAGAAAATTCAACAAAAGGCAATCCGTCGATCTTCCAATATTCTTTTTTCATGAAGGTCTTTAGGCTTTTAATAACTGAGTAGAGTATTCACAATGGCTTTCTTTCACGCAGAAGTAACTATTTACTTTTTGTTGCTATATAAGAAGCATCGATTTAAAAATTGATTAATATTGGAATATCTATATTTGATACAAACCTAATCTCATGAAAACTAATTAATATAACTACAGATATACAATAACAGAAGTATTGTGAAACAAAACCTTATACTGACGTTTTAGACAAAGAAGCTTTCCAGTTTTGTGTTTGTGGCTCGAACTCTCTTTCAGTATAAGACCGCGGATATGTGTCATCATGTTGTCGTGATTCGCTCCGACAGCGTAATTGATTTGCTTTCTTTGCAAGTGTTTCTAATCTGTTGGCTTCGTTGCTGCCTGCTTGATCAATCAGTTTGCGAAAGGAGCCTGTTGAATCTTGTAAGAGCTGATACGGTTCGTCAAATTCTATTACACTTCCGTTCTCCATCACCTTTTATGAAAAATATAAGTTTCATTCAGTTTCCATAATGTAATAATATTGGGAAGAAAGATTAAATGTTGATCAAACAATATTATGTTCACACATACCATGACACGATCAGAATCCATGACAGTGTTTAATCGATGGGCCACAGTAAGTACGGTGCATTCTTTAAACTTTTCTCGTATGGTTTGTTGGATGAGAGCATCAGTTCTATGAAAGACATAACATATTTAAAAATATTGTATTTATGCAAGAAGTATCCTTGATGTAGCATCTTAAGAACGTCCGGTCACAAGGTTGGTAGTGCGAATTTGTATTTCATATATCAACTGTCTTTTGTGCAAATATTTGAAAGTTTGTTAATGTAAACAGTTCTGCTTCTATAAACGTCGCAAAATTCTTTTTAAGCCAAAAGAAAACTGAAACAGTCGAAACAAATAAAATTGAGGACACTGAGAAACAGGTAAAGAAAATACAACTTACTCCATGTCCACATTAGCAGTTGCTTCATCGATCACTATGATTTTGTTCTTCTTTAACAATGCACGAGCTAAGCAAAGTAGTTGACGCTCTCCAACACTCAAGTTGGAACCTGCTTCAGTTATCTCTGATTGCAGTTTACCCGGTAACTCCATCACACTTTCTTTCAATTGAACCTGTTGAATTACAATTAAACGAATATGATTGTTTTGCAATTGTTAAGTGGGTTGACCAAGTTGAGGTTTGGCTGCTAAGTGAACTTTGTGAAAAGTTTTATTTCAACGTGAACAACTAAACTAAAAACTCCATTGAATAGGTTACAAATACCCCTTTGTAGAAAATGCTTTTTTGAAATAGAAACATTCGCGAAAGAAACAAACTCAGGAGTCTTAACTTGAGAATTACATTCAAGATCCAGCCTCGTTGATAAAACGAGGTCATAAACACCCGAAAAGAAAACTAACATTTCTTGTTCGTAATTTATACCTCTTCTATAGCTTCCCACACATCAGCATCTGTATACTCATTAAACGGATCAAGATTTGTTCGCAAACTTCCACTAAACATGACAGGATCCTAAAACGAAACTCCTTTGATTAAAAAAGTTATTTGCAAAACTTCTTCATATTTTTTCAAAAAAATTAGAAGTATTTGAAGATGCCTCGTGTGAAGAACAAATATTTGCAATCTTAAAAATCTACTTTTAAAAGAGATTTAAGGGTTTTTCAGAAGACTTTTTAAATAGAGGAGTATTGAAGAGGTCAGGCGTTCCCATCGATTGAGAGGAACGAGATTCTTTTAGCCCAAGTTTACCTAAAGGTAACGGTGAACAATTTTTTTACTCCCCATTTTACCTTTAGTCTGACAATTTACAAAAAGAGTAACTACTGCAAATACTGATAACAAAAGAGAAAAACTCATTTCAGTCTTATGATTGCAAATAAGTACATATTCTAACAACTTCTGGACCCCTATGGCGCAAATGTTGCATCTTTGTCTAAACAACATGTTCATGTTGACCTTTTGTCCTATTGTTAACATCCTAAATTATGCTCGCTTGTGAAAAAGTTTGATAAAGTTGGCTCTAGCGTGCGCTATTTTTTTCATCAATAGGACCTTAAAAAGCTAGGAACGAGTTTAGATATTTTAGGAGAATCCATGTTTTAGATACGATCCCAGGCTTATTCAAATTTTGTGAGTAGAAAGCATGGTTAACCTGATAATTACGATCTCTCTTTATTACATTTTCTGGAGAACCACCAAACACAAACAACATAGCGTTGTTATACGAAATACATATAATGACTTTTTAAATCTTGGTTATCTGAATAAAATTCGTGTTCTAATCTACATCAAATGAAAATAATTGGTAAAAGTTCTTTTTTGTTTTGTTACTTGTCTGCAACGTTATACTAACCTGTGGAATAATTGAAATCGACTTTCTTAAATCCTTTAATTTTAAATCACAAATTGGATATCCATCGATTCGAACTGTTCCGGTAACATTACCCATTCGAAACAACATGGAGAGTAATGAGCTTTTGCCTGCACCAGTACGTCCGACAATACCAACCTGAAAAAAATACTCCCGGCATCATTAATGATGTAACATCTACTAAGAAAAGATTTTTGCGACTTCGTCTATGAAGAACTACTTCTTAGTATTTCTGTCGTTTCACTTACCTGATTGTGTGTTTTATATAAACAAAACACACAATCTGGTAAAAGCCACAAACGTTTAAAAAGTCTCGTGTTTGTTTCAAAACAGAATTCAAGTAAAACTACTGAATTAGTCCTTTATTTGTTGCAGAATACAGAAGATGCAAAATGTTTGATTAGTGAAGCCTACATACGATATGAGCAAGAAAAATTAAGGTGTATAAAGCGCTTCACACCGCTAAGACATACCATACCAGGTCTATATATATAAATATATATTGGTCCTCTAAATTGCTCAGATTTCTCAAAGCTGTGAGTGTGTACACTTTATCTGCATCCAAGCAAATTGTATTGAAATATTGGAATCATATTGAAATTATTCAAAATATGGTCAGACTTCAAATAGGATTTCTTAACAGCATTTTGTTCATTGTTGTTGACGATGATATCATTCCTTAAACTTGATTAAAGTTACGTTGTATTCACATAGCCAACGTCTAATAGGGAAATTCTGACCAATTGATTCTGGTCAATCTAGCGGTATTATGCCAATATTAGACACTGAAGACAAATGGGTTCACCCACAGAAGATTACAAATAATAAAGGCTAAAACATAGTTTACTTACATCATTCGTTAGGTACTTTAATACTGATGAAAATACTTGACTGGTAGGTGACTAATTAGTAATATTCAACGACTCATATATGCACTATAAATGTCGATATGTGTATGGTGTGTAACTCATCATACATATAATATATATATCATATAGATGTGATCAAATCGACCATATGGATCACGTGTAATTACCATATATATAATCAATGATGTCACTGACCATATATATGATGATGTAACGGATGTAACTGATGATATATGTGATACGATCTCTCTGACAATATAATATGTCCGATGTCTGAGCTATGTGATGCCCTGTGATTAGGTGTTGAGCTTCATTTCATTCACTTTTGCGTACACTTCTTTTTTGCTTCTTTATTTAGCTATATTTATACAAATTTATAGATTTTTTTAAATTTAAGTTGGATCTTTAACAACACCCATACAAATCTTTAATATATGTATTTTGATGTTTTTAGCTATGTGAGGGACCTTCGTTTTATATTCTCAAATTATCCTAGCTACTTGTAATTTTTATCTAGCTACGTTGAATCATCTTTTACATTTTAGTTAAAAGTGAAAGTACCTAGCTAGCTAGCAAGCCACATAATTATTAGACGTTTTTGTGATTTCAATGCGTTTAACTCTGAGAATGTGCCTAGGTAGGTAGACATTTGGATAGCGATTCAAAATCATAAGTAAGCAGCCTGAAGTTATCTTCCAATCAAAGGAGGAAAATATTCGTGATATCCGGTAGTAATTACGAATATCACCAAAGTTTACAGAAATGATACGGCAGGAAATGAAGGCTACAAAATAGCCTAAACTCTATTTTCTTTTCTCCATAAACTCACAATTTTATTCTCAAATATATAACCAATATTTATAATTTCCTTTCAATTTATTTCTCATATATTAATATCGAAAAGATTAAACGTTGGGATTCTTGAATAGGTGTGTGTGTGTTATAAAGCAGCGAACTTTTAAAGGAATACTTGTAAAACACTGACTAGATTCGCTTGGATGCCTCGAGAATTTAGATCACCATATCTCATTATTTCGTTGACCATATTTTGAAAGCAAACATTGTGTCAATATATATGATATTGAACTGTTGATATATATGCTTGTATAAGCCTGTATATGTATACTATATATCATATAGACAATATGCTATATATTTTTCACGCATCATATATATCATTCACACATCATAAATGTTATGAAGTACAGTACACCGATGATGAAGATCACAACAACAATAGGGTGCTTAAAAAAGCAAACTAATATTATGTTGAAAGAGAGTTGTAAAATGATAACGAACGTATTCTGATCTCTCTCTCCTTTTCCTAAAAAGTACGAATACAAAGTGCAACAATATATATCATTCATGCATCATATATGGAATCATATAGTCATCATATAAGTTATCATGTTATTGTATATACGAGTCGTTGAATATTGCTACACATGAGTAACCATAGGTTACACGTAATAAAGTGCTTGGGTTAAAAGATTGCGAATTAAAGTTTAAATTTGTTTTGTAATGTCTTGCTTCACAAGGTTGGAGCATTTAGATGTTCCTGTGTCCGATATTTTCTGGCCACACCAAAATAATATTTTACTTACCCCGGGTAGTACGACAAATTGCATACACTCCAACAATGACAAGGACACAAACTTTAAAAAAATATGGGCAGTTTGGTTTAAAAAGATTGGAAATCAATACAAAACAGGCAAGGATTTATCCACAGAAAACTTTGTTAAACTATCTTAGTCGTGTAAAATGCTATAGAGATACGCCTGAGTTTTGCATTAAACTAAAAATAATGAAACTAGCTGCTTCATCTGACGGTTTGCGATAATTACCAGAAAAGTTATAGTGTAGCATCAATTAAGTTCTTAGAAATATTATCGTTCTGTGATTCTATATTTTTTTGAGTCCTGAATATCATTCGGTACAAGTACAGTGGAATGTGTGTAGAAGAAGTACTAGGATAAGATGATTTTTGTGAATTTGCTAACATTGTTGGTAAGGTATGGCTGTGATGAAGCAGAATTCTGCCCTAAATTTGTTTGTTTTGTAATTTAGGACCTAGAAATCGATAATCAATTTAATGGTGACTACCTTTGAATTAGGAAATATGGGTTAAAGAACGAGTTACAGACAATATGTCATGTTGCTAACAAGAATGTTTTGATGGGAAAAAATGTTTAATAAATAAAAAAATAAAGCCAGCAATCTGGATATACTTATCAGCTCATTCAAAATATGGCTAGTATTTTGTATACACCCACCCTTGACATTGTGGAAAACTGTCATAAAAGATGAAGCATTTTATTTAACCTAATTTTGCGACAGTTAGAGCATGTTCTACAATAAATTTATCTTTGAAACTTAAAAATCTAACCCGTTCAAGCCTAAAAAAACTCATAGTATTTTTAGGGTACAGCAGACAATGCAGTCGAATGGAAATGAGTCTTTAAGTTATTCAGGCGTGTTTTCATTAACTTGAAAACAGAAATACTATACTGGTTCATTAACAAGTAAGTTTCAATGCTTACCTTTTCCATGGGTTGTATACAGAAATTTATTTTTTTCAAAACATACGGCAGTGATGAATGATATGCAAACGAAGCTCTTTCGCCAGTTATTAAACCATACTCTGGCCACGTTTTTCTCAAATCTTTACTAGTGCCATTATCAGGTTCAGGGTCCAACTCGGTATACCCAAATACCCTCTCCACAGATGTCATCTGTAAAAAACACTTAAAGATTGCTTATTTTTTCTTTCACTTTTTTCAATCCATAAGAAAACGATTACTTTTTCATCAGTTAATGTACTAGAGTGCAATGTGCTAGAGTTAATGTACTCACTTCTGCAGACATAGCATGTGTGGGGTTTACAAGAGTGCCTTATGATATTTCGCAGACCAAATATATGAAAATCAAGTTTATGTACTCCCTGCACAAGTAAGTTTTTTCTCATCAAAAATCTGTTTCTACCACTAAAGTGTCAAAACGATTTTAATTTTTTTCTTCTTATTTTATTGTTGTTACCATCTGTATTCAGATCTCGATAAATTTAACGCAGAAGTACCTCAGTTTCAAATTATTCTTGAAAGGAATGCATACCCCTCGAAGTTTTTCGAATTCTGTCTCAGAATCTTCAAGAGCAGAATTTACGTACCGAAGGAACCAGTGTCTCTTGCTCCCAAGAAAAAGTTAATCTTTGTTTTACCGTTTTTGGGAAAGATTTCTTAACAAATTAGAACACGTTTGCACTATTGTTTAAGCAGAAATTAGCGTATTCAGATGTTAAAGTTATTATTTCTTTCATAACGAGGCTAGGTAGTTTAATTGCCTTTAAGGACAGAATGTCCAAATCAATACACTCCGGACTCGTTTATTGTTTTAAGTGTAGTGACTGCAACGCCACTTATTATGGCAAAACAAAATGCCATTTTAAAGTCCGTATGTCACAGATCTAGTTATTTCTGCACTTAAAGGTAAAGTTGGTCCTAAGGCCACTGCTGTTCTCGAACATTTCATGTTTTGCAATCACTCTCCAGCATCGTTTCACAACTTCTCAGTACTTGTGGAAGAGTGTAATGATTTCAAACTCAATCTGATGGAGAGTTTATTAATTGAGCGTGACCGTCCTATTTTGAATAACACGGTAAAGTCTATGCCTTTAGAATTATTTTGATAGTTCTATTGTTACTATTTTATTCCTATTGTTATAGTTAGTATTTTATCTCGAACGTTTAAAAACTTAGAATTGGTGTGAACATGCCGACCTGGGTGTTGGCGAAAGCTAATTAAGAAAGAGAATATATTTCAGATATGTCATAACTTTTGCCGTTTTTATTTCTTAATAGAGTTAAAATGTAAAAAATTGTTTTAAAGTTTGTAAAAATAAATCTAATCTATATTATAATACCCGTATACATCTGTCTGTCACGCAAAATGGCTACCGATATCCCTTTGATCTTTCCGCGATTTATACAAACTAGGGGGTTGTTTAATCAAAAATCTTATTATTGATTAAAATATATCTAAGAAATTAATTTATTTCCTTAATTGATTTAATTACTTTGATTTATTACTATAAGTAAGAAAAATGAATTAAGCGACTAAAATAAATGCATTATTTTAATGCGCTATTTTTAATAAAAATTGAACCCCGTGATCTCAATCGCCGTTATTCCTCAGGAGCCACAGAAAACAAATGGGACAGTTTACTGACAGTTTTACTGACTTGGTTTTGAACACTCGCACGTATACCAATCAAAACACCTGATTCTTTGAAAAACCAATCGAGATTTTCGCGGCCGGGACATGCCAACGAAGGAACATGATGACGAAGGCCATTTTGGTTTTGAAGGTGGTCATAATCGTGTTAGGTTTGCAGGTCTGTTTGACTTTTTTGTGTTCTAAAAGCTTTTTATTTTTGTAATATTTGTTTTCTGTATGTTTTCATGTTAAGATAAATATATTGTCACGTTTTTGAGCCATACACAAATCTTAAACGCACCATATTTAGGATTTTTGGCTAGGAACGAAGATTTTTAAGGAGCATTCTACAGCCAGCTAGCTAGCTAGCTTTAGTTAATACTGTTCAGTTTGGTATAACAGCTTTTTATCCTACCCAACATTTATTTTTATGTTGAGGCTGTGGCTATTTAGCTAGCTCCTTAGCTATATCTTTGGCTAAAATGTGAAAGTATAAAAATACAGTTTGGCTACAACAATTTTCTTAAGCATTAATTATTAGGCTAAATGCAGTTAGCTAGGTAGCTACATCTTCTCTTGTTTTCCTGAAAACTTTTTCTGCAAATAAAATGGCTGAGCGATTGTTTTAGCTAGACGGGTAACCGCAGGCTGTGTTTTTATTTAAACCGAAGTTGCAATGAAGTTTTTCGGGAAAAGGGTATTACGCCTATATCCTTCTTCCACTCTGTTTAACCGTACAAAGCACTTAGCTCAGTGTTAACCACAGACTGTTTTTTTGGAAAAGGCTGTTGCGACTTTGCGCATGTGCAACGTGGTTTAACTCTACAAGGGGTCAACCCAATGTGACAATTCATTTTTAAACTTTCTCGCGAATCACGCCTGTACGGATGTGCAACACTGTTTACCTGAACTAACCGCTCAGCCCTGTGTTAGCAATGTAATTTTTCCAGTGTTTTTATTTAAACAGAGTCTGCGAGAAAGTTTTTTTCAAACGGGTATTATCCCTATATGCCTGTGCAACGCCGATTAACTGTACTAAGCACTCAGCTCGGTGTTACTATTATTTTTTTAACATTCACAAAAACTTATTTCGCAAAATAAACTAATATTGATCAATTGTTTTGGCAAGTTACGGAGTAACAACGGTTTGTAAACACTATTTTTATTTCAGCTATCGTTGTGGGAAAGTTATTGTTTGAAAAATATGTTACAGTCGCGACACTATAATGGTGTATGCGCTTCACTTGGTTTACCACATACTGCATAACTGTACTAAAGCGCTCCACCTGATTATGTGGCACAGTTTACGGCCTTTATTTAAGTGTTCAACGCCGGGTCACACCTTTACTTGTGGCTTACTCTGGCGTTTCGACGCCGGGTCTCCCGGCTAGTTATTTAAAAAATCATAAAAAATTGTCTTAACAACAATTTTCTATTTTACAATTACAATTTATTATATCATATATATTTTACCATTTTCTCCGGGTTATCTTCTGCTTGCACCAGAAATGTGTCCACTCAGCGCCACAGTAAGTATTTGTTAGGACTATGAAGGTTTAGTATATTTTTTCCAAAATTTACCGTGGCTTGTAAAATTTGGTTTTTATTAAATGGTTAAAATGCTGTGCAAAAACTCTTGTATCGCTTTGTTGCGCAACATGTGCGTTCAATAATCGTTAAATGACCTTTTGTACCAAAACTTGCAAACTTGAGAGCTCTTATCACAGGGCTACTGCAGGCGTCCCTGAGTTCTGTTGCATCGCCACACGTCCACCCTTGCAGGCATGAAATACCACGTCTGGTTCAGGAGTACTAACTCGATTAGACAAGACGAATTGAGTGTTTAAAATGTCCTAATCACAAAACTACACATACCATTACGTAACACTGATATCAGGGTGGAACCATCAATTGTATCAGGATCGTTTTTAGAGCTAGTCTTTTAATAAACTACCATCAAAAAATAAAAATAAACACGTTCATTCTATCTTCTGTAAAAGCGTTAAAACCTACTTGCTGGACGTTGCAGTGTCAAAATCCCTTGGGAGAAACTGATTTATATACCTTTTATTTTATATCTTAATGTTTTTCTTCCAATGCACGTTTGACCTATATCTTATGTGCTAGTTTCTCGTGCGTCCCATTTTATGTCATGCATTAGCCGTGGTTGTCTTATTGTTTCTCCTGCTCTTTTACTTTTAATAACATTTTATCATCATTTATTCGTATTTTATCTGTCATATATTTCTAGTTTATTTCATTAGGATGAAAAGCCATTTAACTGTAAATGGATAAGCCCTGAAAATGTATTTTACTTACTTTACATTATTTACAATGTAAATATCACCATAAACATAAAATGATACAAAATTCTCATTTTTAGGCTTTTATGTTTGTTGGTCTAACCTCTTAAAACTTTTCATGCATAAAAAAAGTTGTACAGAAACGTTGTATTGTACAGAAACTTCTGAAGTTCTTATGGCATATTTAAAATGTTCATTGCAAGTTTGATCGATTAACTTTTAAAAAAACATAAACAGGAACATACCAAATTGTCAACTTCTGCACTTTGCCGTACAACCCATTGAAACAAACCACATAACATCAAAATATATGACAAACTTACAGCAGCTATACCTGTGTCAATGTCTGTATGAAAAAAGGACTTTCGATATTAAATGTATGGACAAGGGCAATAGAAGAAAACCAAAAAAAATATGCAAGAACTACAAGTTTTACGTACCTATGTATGGAGCAGCAACTATTGGTGCAAATGTGGAGCAAATTGAGAAGACAACAGTCAATAAATCCAAACGCTGGGAAAACCATCTGGAGCCTGATAAAAACATAAACCAAGCTCCTGTCTGATAATCGTGACATGCATAAAATTCCCGCAAAATTTTATCTTGAATATCGAACGAGCGGACAGTTGTGATGCCAGCCAATGTTGCTGAAATATGTGTGTACAATGGACTCCGAGCTAAGAAAAGGTTTAACCACAAGCTGGTAAAATTTGTAAAACATACACCCAATTATGTAGTGCGATTAAGTTGAGAGTAATGGGTTTCAATCCCATCAAATCCAAACCGAGAGGTTCGCGTTTTGAACTCAATACTATCCCAGTTGACGAGCCATGATATGGCAAAGCAAGCTTGTCCTGTGATGTATCATAGAATCTGTATTTAATTATTAGGTTGACCGCTGTTGAGGAGTATAGTAAATAAAAAAAATATTGCATCCCAAAGATGTTATGAAAAAAATGTAAATTTATCGGATCACAATCGACTTACACACAGCTTCCAATCTTCGTAATTCGCGAGAACTCTTCATGTAATAATGTCTTGCGTAGAGAAATATGATCATCAATGGAATGACAAGAACTGTTAGATATGGAACGCTGATACAGTTTAATATGATTATCGCTAATGTTAATAAGGAGAACTATAAATAAAAGAATATTATCGCCCAAATCTTTAAAAATAGAGCTAGTCCTGTTTTTTCCAGACATAGTAACCTGAAAAATCAAGCAAATATTAATAAAAATTAACATTATGCTACAGGTGGCAAAAAACTTTTAAAATTAAGTTCATGGCCAAATGCAGGTCAAGCATAAAATATTGGAATTTCCTTCAGTTTTTTTCTTATAAGTTATTTTGGCTAACCTTTCCCTAATCCGAAAAAGTTCCAACATATAACAAAAAAAAATTAACACTGTACTCAATATAAATTTATTTTGGTCCCGTATACATGTGTATGCTTTTAGGTTTAAAATATTTTTAAGTATAAGTAATAATCCTTACAATTAGTTTATAATTAGCTTCTTCTGATACTAACAAATTTTATGGGTATTTTATTGCCTTTGGATTTTCCATGATGCGTTTGGTAACCTGCACTAGGTTACCTTGTTCAGAAGATGAAATGCAGCACCCAAAGAAAATCTTATTTTTTTCTACACTTGCCCTACAAAAACAGCAAGTAAACTATTGAATTTAACACTGATAAAACCCATGAAACCATAAAATAAAAATTTTCATAAGCATAATGACTTAAATTGCAGGAAGAGCAGGCTTTTACAATACCATGACATTTGCCAACATTTTGCAACTTTATTAAGAGAATTTAAACATGGAAACATCATAGAATAGAGCTGCAATATTGATATTGTCATTTTCAACTCTTTTCTGGATTGTTTTTAACTACCCTTAGAAATAAAGTTAAAGAAGCTCTTTACCTTCGAATGGAAAATGGAAAGCTTCGTCACTTACAGAAGCAAAATCAAAGAATGTCCATGGTAGCTCATCATCCATAAGATACACATCACGAGAAAAACGGTTTAAGATTTGACCTAAATTAAGGAAAGGAAATAACAAGGTTAAATTCATATCTGTCGATTAATATTTTGGTCGTTCGTCTAAGAAAAAGCCTTTTAAGAGCCATCCCGTGAAATTGAAAACCTTCTATGCTTTCATGTATGTAGTTCAAACTGTGTAGTGAATACACCTTACCCTAGCTCCATATTTGCTAACCTATTAAAGTATTGCGTTTAAAATAAGTTGTAATTTAAAACTGCATCTCACTTATTTCATTAAATTGCCGTGTAAATAAATTCTCAGCTCAATTTGTTGTTAGAAAAATACAGTTTTTAATGCACTATTTTTATTGTTAAATTTTTGAAAATTTGCGACTGGTCCTATCGAGCAAAATACAATCAAGTTATTAATCAATAAATTGCAGATTTTTAACATGATTATTAATAAAAAAAATATTAAGAAAACAATGATTACTTTTTACTAGCATTGAACTTCCATGAATGTATTAGAGACTTACCTACTGGATTAGTATCGAAGAAGTAAATAGGTGCTTTTAAAACTGCTTTAAACATCAAGTTATGCAACTGACGACTGCACTTTACAAGTGTGGCATAAAAATATGTCGTTCGGAAAAGGTTCATCAGAAAACAGGCAGCTACAAGGGAGGCAAGGACATATACATTAATGTCTGGATCACTCTTAACATAAAACTTGGCAGTAATTGTGACATTTTTATTGCGTTGTTCTTCACCACTTGCCCTATAAATATAAAAAGACTAATTTACAACCCTATGTAAAATAAAAACAATAATTTATGTATTATATTTTACCTTTAAAATAAGTCACTTTTGGCAAATCATCCCAACATGAAAATACTGTAACTGTTTTCATAAAAAAAACTTTTCTTATGCAAAAAGAGATTTTAGAGACACAAAAATATTAAATCATGAAGGTAACCACCAATTACTTCGTTTGTCTACTTCTAAGTATAATCTCAAGCCAACCCAAAAATTGAATTGCCAAACGTTTAACGGAATAAGTTACTGTGATACAATGAACATCTCGACTTCTCTTTATATTGAACTTCTCTGCATCGTAGACAAAATGTTTGGTCCCTTCGACACAATATATCACAACTAAACAGATGCGTCTTATGAAATTTTCGTGTTTTAGCTTTTAAATTATTAATTAAAATAATGCAGGCTTTTGTCAGTAGATACTTAATAAAATAAAATCTAAAATTCCATAATTCTGTAATTAATTTTGAAGTTTTTGCTATATCAGTTTTTGAATTTTTTGCAAAATGATTTGGTTATAGTTACAAAAATCTCATATTTTTTATGAAGAAACACAGAATGATATGCATATTTTAATGCACATATATTCTTGCATACCCTTTCAAACAACTCGCTGTGAAAACGTACCAAGAAAAGACAAGCCAAAAAAACAAACTAGACGATTGGTAACCATAACAAAGGGACCACTGATGCCTACAATAATTTACTGCATCTACTTAAAGAAACTGTCGTTTTTGTAAATGATTTAGTCTAATATGTCATGAAATATTAATAATAATAATAAAAATAGTAATAATGAAATAATTATCTGATTGGGTATCTGCTATTTTTACCAGTAATTTCATTGACATGTATAAGAGAATATTATTACCATTCAGCAAGATAGTAATCAGTGAGAGTCAACATCACCTGAAAACAATAAAAGAAGGCTAGGTATCTAGATGAGAATAAGTTTTTTTCAAATGAGTAAGTACTTCGTAGATTCCTACGTTTTATTTACCTTAATATTGAGGTGCCATGTTAAATTTGATAAATAGAACCACAATATTAAATTTGTACCAAAAATAATGAGAAAATAACAGAAATAAAAATATAGTAAATTTAATACCGAGAGATTGGCAAAAATTTCCTTTTTTGATGATGAATGAAAAGTATAGGTTTTAGTATAAAAGGCACTGGTTTTAGTATAAAATCAAGAAACGCAAAACATAAAATCGTCTTAGCTTTATGAATAAAGCATAATCACATGAAAAAATATTAAATAATTGATAATTGAAATTCTACCAGAATGTACAAGTCTCGACGAACCTGGCCAGTCACCATGGATAATATCGATGCTAATGCCGCAATCCACCCAACACCTTGTATGAAGTACTGCAAGTACAATTTGGCTGGGATGGCACCACAATTTCTGTATTCTTCTTCCTCTGTCTCTTCCTCCTTTTCATAATTGATATAAAATCTCTATAAGGCTACATCATTATTAACAGCCAAAAAAAATCTTATATAATGCTCAGTTAGAACCGAGGTTTGCGTAGCAACTAACAATGGACTTGACAAGGCAAGCTTATGACGAAGCACTTTAATAACAATTTTTTCTTACAAAAAAGGTTTTACCTAGCCTAAACTTAAAACGCGAATATGTTATTCAACACATGTCTGGGCATCTGAAGTCTCCTGGTACTGTACATTTGGTTAAAAAATGTTGATAGATGAAAATTACGTTTTCATTAACTTGAGAGTGCGTTTTACTGTAAAGTGTTATGCACATAAAAAATGCTTACATTTAATGTCTGAAATGATCCATGTAGGTCTTTATTTTTTTCACCAATATCTGAAGTTATTCCTGAAAGGGCGTCCTTTTGTCCACCCATGTGCTCATACTGCATTGGATCTTCGGCTTCTATTGCTGCATCGTGATCCCACCTCTTCTTTTGTGATTTTGGATGAAGAATACTTATCGAACTCACACCATTCTCGGACAACTCGTCAAGAGAACCTGCTACTGTACTGGATTCCTAAAAATAAGAATAGGAATAATTACGATCTAGAACTGAAGGGAAGTTTATTAATCCATGGGGATAAACACGCTTTGAATAGAAATATTGCATCTGTTCCGCTATTCCTATTCGCTGATTAATATGTCGTACGATAATTGTATCGTACGATCGTAATATATAAATAATCTTTTACGAAATAGTATCTGTAAATAACTTGATAATGGCCGTATACGGCCGAAACGTTGTCAATATATTTAATTGATGAAACTGGTGATGTTTTTTTTTCCACTAAATTATATCTACACACACCAATATCTACAACAATAAGAAACGTGTTGCATTAACATTTAATGTAGCTTTCTAAACCTTTTGAAGTGCATGGTTATAGGTTCATAAGACGTTTATTTAGTGACAGTTTCTATTATTGAAAATAGAATTATTATACATATCAGTAATAGCAAAAATAAAAAATACATTATCGTCTCCATGGTGTAATCCAAATATCTAAAATAGCAGGCGTCAAATCCCAAATGGGAATTTCAACACGTTAATGCATGCAGGACAGAAGAAAATTATGCGACAATTTATACCAAGAAGTCCCTCAAGCTTATGAAAGAATTTTAAAGAATTTTTCAATTTTCCAAAAGAAGGATCAAATTTTTCTAGTTGTTTTATTATCCAGCTTTGCTGTTTAATCCGTTCTTCGTGTAAGTAAAAAAACATAAAGAATTCTTTTTTTATATAACTTTTTTTGATGCACAACGATGGACTGTTTCGTCATTGGATTATGGTTATAGACAAAAATATTTTAAAAGATCATTATTATTTACCCACGATGGCCTGTTCAGTTTCTAATGGTGCTGTTATCAATGAAGGTCCTGTGAAGAGCGTCCTAGCACTTTTGTATGACTCGACCTTGAACACAAGACCTTTTGCACCAGCGGCAAACACTCTACCACAAAGCTACATGTGTTTTCTTACCTCTTTCAAGCAAACAATATCAGTCGCGTGTTCCAAATACTGAATCTGATGTGTGGCAAGAATAACAACTTTATTCCGAAGCAAACCTTTAATGCATCTAATAAAAAAAAATAATTTTTTATAACAAAAGTTTTAAAAAGGTAAGGAAAAAATATCTTAAAAGTTACCATATAACAATATTTTTGCCGGCGTTATCAATATTTACTAGTCGCATATTTTGTTTATTGATGCCATTATGCCCAAAGTGTAGATAAATGCATAAATGACAGTGAAAGGCTACGAATGTAATATAGGGGCCATAAATATTGGTAATTCCCAAATAAAATCGCCTTATTACTATTCTAACTCATTTTTGCTTTATTTTTTCCAAAATACGTACGTGAAAATATGATAATACAGTGCAAGTAATTTACACCTACCACAAGCAAAATATATATGAGTTACAATAAGACTGTGCAATAAAAATAGTGTATAAACTTACTATTATTTTAAAAGCCTAGACAAACGTAAAAACAATTACAAAAACTAAGAATTTAAAAAGTAATTTCCCCTCTTTCTTAATCACAACTTACTTTTCAAAGATATATTTTCCAACTTTAGCATCAACTGCACTTAACGGGTCATCCAGTAAATATATGTCTGCATCAGAATAAACTGCCCTAATAATTTGTGAGAAACTAAATCAGTTCATTTGTAAAAAAACACATGAATTTTTTAAAGACAATTATTCGGATTGTATATCAAAAAACGTTATGCTCATTCGCAACATCTTGAAATTTTTAAACCATTCTCTCCTGACCTTTCTGCAAACTGCTGCAATAAACGTAATCCAGCTCAGTTTTATATTCATAGGTATATTTTATCTTACAGTTACAATTATGTTACAATAATTCCTCATATGATAGACAGATATACCTTGCTAAACTGATTCTGGCCTTCTGACCACCACTTAGTGACATACCCCGCTCACCAACCAATGTCAAATCTCCTTTCGCAAATGATTCTAGGTCCTGAAATAACAATAAAGAAAAAGTATTTAGGTTATCATATCGAAAAAAAGATTATTGTTTGTGCAAAACCAATGCTGTGTACTGAACTGTGAGTGCATCTATCATAAATGGGCATAAGTTCCTGATTAAAGTCATTTCTTTCACAGGTCATGCACATATTTTGGTAACCTAATTTTAGCAGAGGGGGGACAACACCAAAAGTTAGAACATTTAACCACTTATTTTAATTCTTTAAGCCCTCTCCTCCCACTCCTCAGATTAAAACACAATCATAAAATCCACAAAAATTACCAATATGAAATATTACTAATACCAAAATTACTCAATAAGCCCCTTTACAATTAGGTTATCAGTATGAGAATATAAATATTTTAAGATCTCATATTTGTAATTTGAACCTTGAAAGCAGTAAAACGTTAAGCTAGAAAAGGTTGTGACCTGTTTCAAAGCACATGCTGTTATTGTTTTCTCATATCGCTTCTTATCGAATGCTTGCCCAAACAAAACATTGCTTCGAAGTGTCCCTGAAAATATCCATGCTTGTTGTGCAGAATATCCAATGGATCCATTTTTTATGATGTTTCCTTTTTTGACATAAAGTTCATTCATTGCTGCCATTAAAATGGATGACTAAATACAATAGAGCTATTATTTAAAATCTCAATTCGCTAAATATCTGTTTTTAAAAGAAAACATTTCACAAGTATGAAGGGAGTTACTTACACACATATATTTCTTTGGTCGCACTCTCTTATATTGCAGTTGTGAGACAATGGAGACTAATTTATAATTTGTTAACTTTTTTGTTGAGGTAGTATAAACGAGACGACAAACTACAGAGCAAAACGCAAATACTTCAGAGGCAAGAATATTTAAAAAGCGTTTTATATTTTCTGTCTTGAATTTCTAACTCTGTTTTTCTTTCTGACAATAATACATATTAACTTTACTAATAAATAAAATAGGGTAAAGACCTTAAGAACAATCTTCAGAATCTTTGCCATTCATTTATTATATAGAATATTTTCAGGATCATGTAAACAATAAAGATTGAAAATGTGAACAAAAGAAAACATGTTTTTTATTTTTGCCCTCACATTATCAAATGAAATTTTTAGGGTAGAAATTTTAGAAATCAGTGCAATTACAGATTTATGTTACTCGAAAGAAGGCACTTGTTCAAATGTTCCTTGATTTTATTGGGCAAAAAAGCAACCTGAATATCTGACATTAAGACGTGTTGTCTGTCTCTAAGCCAAGTTAGCGGTGTAACACACAGAAAGAAAAACGGGGTAAGGTAGACAGAACAAAACTGGATAGATGAACCTGTGAGTTACTGGTTGGTGTATAATAGTCTGTACTTACCTTCCCAGTACCAACCGGTCCGACAATCATCACTAAGCAATTCTTAAAGGAAAAAAATACTGCAAATTACCGCAGAAATAAAACTACTGCATTTAATTCCCAAATAGCAAGACTTAAGATATTTAAATTTCAAAGGGCCTTATTTACCGAAGAGGCTTTATTCAATTTTTTTAATTCTTGCAGTCAGGCGATCTTAACTCTGTGTAAAAGCTATTCGCAATATTATCATATTTTTTGCAGCTCTGAAACTGATTTTAATGTATCAAAGTTTATCAAGGGTAATAGTGTACCAATAAAAATGAGCAGCATTTGTTCATTTCACAGATTATTTTTAAAATCAGTGATAATTTCTTTGGTTTTCACCTAAATGCATTTTCCTACAGGCATAGCAACTAGTTTTTACTACACACCCGAAATAGCATTTGCAGTTTTCATCGATGTATCAATGAACGTATTTTTATCGAAGTACAATATAGGGCTTAACAGGAATTAAAGAAAGCATTTAATGACACCAATTACATGACCTGAATAAAAATATACCTCTTAACTGCAAGTCTACCAGGTGACAGAACTATCTTAAACGATTTCCCCCTCCTATAATCCCCCTGGTATACCCCACACCTTTTTGTATTTGAAGTTTGGTATACTAGAATGTACTACAGAACAACCAATTGCTAAAAATGTACGCTAACCTTTGAATCTGCTTTGAAGGATAAATCACATAATACGTCTTCTAAATCCTTAAATAAAGTGGACATAGAAAGGTCATGTGCTAAAGATATGCCAATGAAAATCAACGCAGCAAGAATAAATTATAAATTCCAACTGCTCACATTACTCCAAGCTGCAGTTACATTTTTAAAATGTACTAGAGCTTCTGTTTTTAACGTCTCAGGATAAGTTTGTGCTGCGGTACTGGAATTGACCTTGGTTTGGTTTTTCTCAAGTAAAAAGGCCTAAAAACAGTTTACAATATCACAGGTGTTATAGTTCAAATTTAGGATTCAGAAACACTTGAATGATTGGGTAATGAAATATGGTGAGCTTGCTTTACAGTAATAATTAGACCTTATATAGTCAAATTCAATAAATAAAGTTCTAATATTTTTAAAAGTTTAATATTTATCCAGAACACATGTACACAAAATATAAAAAACACAGTAAAAGGTATGCTGTATTTGAGTTCTTAGTAACTGTACTAATCATTCTATAGCGAATACAAATTTCTTAAATTATGCCACATGTTCTTTAAACTGCCTTAAACATCGTGTTTTAGTCCGCTATTTTTTTGCTATTTAGTTTCGTTATTCAACCTAGGTGTGATAATTCATGTTATAGCTATTTTCAGGACAAAAAGAAAAAAATTTTTATCCAGAAAGGGTTTTTAGTTTTGTAAATAGGACTTAAACAAGGACGTAAACTCAAAAAGTTACAATTTTAACGAAACAACTTTAAACTTTTTAACACAAAAGACAAATAGTGTTTTAGAAAATTGAAAAGCAGTTTTAAAACACAAATACTTCGTTACAATTGGCTTGAAATTTCGTTAAACACATAAAACCATAAGATCTTGTCATAATGAAGTCATAAAAAAAAAATCTTACTTTTTGTGTATTTTTATAAAGAAGAAAAAAAGGAAAAAAGGAAATATGAAATATATTTTTACCTGAATTCTCTTGCAGCTTACATATGCTTCTGTTAGCATCAGTATTCCCATTGGAAAAAGTAATACAACACTTAAACGGATCGTGAATAATATATTTAGAACTAGGAACACCTTTGCCAGTGTAATGCCACTTCCATAAATATAAAACAACAAAAATGATGCTAATGAAACCAAGTACGGACTGACAGAGAACATGGTGTTATTGAGAGAACGAGCGATAGCAGTTTTCAAAATACGATTGCTCTCATCACTGAAATAAACAGAAAACAAAATCAAATGATTTAGAAAAAAAAAATCACTTTTATTATCAAAAAATTCAAAGTTCTGAGAGATATCACTTTTACCGTCGCACTTTGTTGACTATTTCAGCAAATGAATCTTCCCATGTATACATTTTTGTAACTTGCATTGATGAGATGACTTCATTCATGATGTTGACACGCTGGTCCGTCTTAGCTACCGTTTTTGTCCTGCAAATAAATTTATGACTTATATTACAAAGTAGTAGCCATTTTGTGACTCCTTATTTATAACAAAATGGTTTATTGAACATGTTATTTAAGGCATTTCCACAACCCACTGCACTAAAGAATAAACAAGAGCAACACATAAACATGTAAATAATATTTTCCTTTAGGATTGAACACCCTGATACCCAACAACAGTTAAACGCCACGAGGTATTGACAGTTCAGTTAACATCCAGATTTAGTAAAACCCACATTGGCAAACACTTGCCGATGTAAATTATGAATTTTTTATCTATCTTAGCAGTTTCTGAGAATTGTCAGATATATCAAATTTTGGCTAATTTACATGCAGAAAGGGTCTTATTTGAAAACTAGATCCTTTCTGCATAGCATAGTAAAATTTGACCTGGCATGCCTTCAAAAAAAATTATTGAATTTTGAATCACAAAAAATGTAAAACTGGAAACAAGCATTTGAATATATTTTTGTGCTCGTTTTCCATGCTAGCATGGGTTGGACGGGGTATATTAATGACCCTCTTCCAATCTGATCTAGACTGTGTTAGATCTAAACTCAACTTCCTCTGTATCAAGTCTGTCCTTATAACCTCCTGCCAAGTCTTTCTCGGTCTGCCTCTGGGCTTTGCCCCAGGAACTATCAAGTCTCTACACTTTCTTACCCAATTATCCTCCTCCATTCTTTCCAAGTGCTTTCCAAATGTAGAAATGAATAAACAAACAATAAAAATTTAACATCATCACGTCACATCATCAAAATGTTTAGCAAAATCTTATATTCTGAACAGGGGAAATGAAAATTACTAAAATTTCTTGGCATAATTTGTACCTCATGTATGCAAAAAACTTCCCAAACCATATCTGAATAGGTATGGTGATAATCAATACACCAATGCCAGCAAGACAAGATGGACCTAGCTCTCTCCATAATATAACAACTCCAAGTGTTAGTAGTATTGGTGAAATCCACAAAAAACACAACAATTTGAATCCCTAGAAATATGAAATATATTAAAGCTCTTATGAATTTTAGCACTATATATCACAATGACAACATGTAACAGACCTGCTCATATAAAGCATTCAATAACTTACCTACACCAAGCATCAGCTACACACGTTTGTAAGGTATACAATGATAGATTTTGAATTATTGTTAAACAATTACAAAACAAAGTAGCAATGCCTTAATTACCTTGTGAAACAAACAGCCATTTTAAGGAGTGGGGCGTTGTGTGCAAGCTTCAGGAGCATCACGTTACAACTAGCATTGTTTTTTTGCGTGATGTAAATATACAGAGGTTCCTTTTATTTTCATACTAAAATTTGTGCTTCTCTTTTTATGTGTGAAATCTGAAAAACTTATATCATGAAATTTCAGAATATTTTTGTAGTAAACATAACTTTCGCTGCGTGCATAATATGGCTGTTAAACAGATAGTTGATAAAACAGCAATTTTCATTTTAAATTAAACCCACTTAAAAGTTTCAGAATCCGTTTCCTCATGCATACCTACTGAGTTCTACAATGAAAATCATATCTGTAAAGAAAGTTACTTTAAAGGTTATAATTAATCACCGTTCAAATACAAACCATCACTTGAATCAAGTGTAACATAAAAATACAGTTTAAACAAAATTATTTCTAACAAAACATTTGCTTTACAGGACAATTTCTCTGGTGGAATATGTTTTTTACACTGCATCATTAGAAAAAAGGCAATACTTGCATTCACTTGCTGAAATGTATCGACCAGGGAGGGGGTGTTTTGCCAGCTGTCATAGTGCTTAATAATATTTGCATCAAGGACAATGTTTCTAAATCTAAAACAACAAACCTCTTGCACTTTATGTACGTCAGATGAGATTAATGTCACTATATGACCAGATGTTATTCTGGCCAACGAATGATTACTTAGGCTAAGAACCTAAGAAGAGAAATTACACAAAATTACATAGAACGCTGCATAAATTTAAGTGATATCAAACTAACAGAAATAAGACATATTTTTGCAATAAATATGCCTGGACAGGGCGTTAAATTTAAAATATTTTACACATAAGATAATGCAAAAATGTCTATAAACATTAAGTTACTTTATAGTTCATAATTTCGTCACACTTTTTTCATATTGCTAGAAAAAAATAAGCAATGAAAAATTTAAACATAACACGTGCAAAAAGGATGTTAGAATAATGGGAAGCACAAGTTACAGAAATTAATATGTCAATCAAAATTTACCCCTGGAGTGTGTGTATGTGTGTGTTTCAGTGATATATTGGGTTAATACATTCTTAAAACAGGTACTATAATTTTGACGTCAAAACAATAAATTGGCAACAGAAAAAAAATCATATCTTGAGGCACGGGTATTTTTGGGAGCAAATCCGGTTTATGCCGTCATTACAGAAACTTTGAACTCAAAATTCTTCTTTACTTTTGACGTCACAAGGGTATGATGTTAATAAATCATACTGATCAGCTTCACACAACAGAGGATAAGTTTGGAACTGATTACCACGTTTTCCATTTATACTACAACAAAAATAACAATAATTCTAACCTTTTTATATATCACACCAATACAAGCAATCTTTAGTCGAGTGCCAATTTTCTCCAGACCAAAAAATGAATGGTGATGTAATGCCCAACAAACAACTAAACAAGCTGAAAGTGAACCTGCCCAAAAATATGCTAAATTGTCTTTACCAAAGTCAGGATCTGAGAGGTTTTGTATAATTTGTTGCAGAAAAACTGTCTGAGATATCTTTAATAACTCCTACAAAATAATGTCATGTAAAAAATATATCAAGTAAAAAATACAAATCGAATCTCTCTTGAAAAACATTTACGCTTGTCCATTTTGGGAGGGGGTTATTGGTTTAGTTTTTTTTTTCCACGTTGTTTTCTATTGGATCAAAAAGGACTAAACTAAACATTTGGAGACCTAAAAGTTACTAGAACTGGAAATGATGGTACTTTAATTCCTTAAGTTTCTTCTTGTTGTTTTCCAGTCGCCATATTTAACGAATTCTTTGATCACTCATTCTGCGAAAATTTGTTTTTAAACATCCAGCCACAAAAATTGGAGATAAAGAAGAAGAACACAGTATAATGCAGAAAGTAAATCAGATAACGCAAAAAGCAGAAAAGCAAGAAACAGTGGGAATTACAAGACAAAACATAATGAAAGGAATAAAAAAACTGAAAAGGAAGAAATGATACTTGACGGGGGAGAAGGTATGGTTGAAGCGATTACAATAATGTTTAACCAAATCACGATGGGGAATAAGAGACCAATAAATTGGAAAGTAATGAAGATACTGTCCCTGTATAAAAACAAAGGTTCAAGACAGGAATTAAAAAACAGAAAAGACAGTCTCATCACTAGCGCAATAAGCAAGTTATTTGAACTAACAATGAAAGGGAAAAAACGATATGATGACAATGGAGGAGGAACAGTATGGGGGAAGAAAAGGTCAGTCAACCAAAAACAACTGAACGATAATAATGGATGCATTGCAAGAAAACAGGAGAACTAAACAGAGCACGTACATGATATATTCAGACGCTAAAACACGTTGATACATCCACGTCAGCACAGTAAATTATTCCGATTCTTAATACTTCTTTGGGTCATGGTACATTTTGTTCCATAATGAGGACATTGCAGAAACTGTGACCAGGGAATTCTTAACATGGTTTACCAACTCACAATAGCTTTTACAGCCTGTGGATGGCCAAGCATTGGTTAGGCAATTCTGCTTGTCTTTTTTAAAAAATTACCAAAGAAAGTCATTTTCCCAAAAATTAAAAGCATGATTGCAAAAGTATTTTAATTTTTTCAAATCTTGTAGATAATTTTATTGTTTCAACGCTCAGAGAAATCCTCTGTTGTGATTAATATTATGGAGTCTGCAACGCAGGAGGTATTATTACGGTATTGAATGCTCGTGGCCCGCAAAAATTGTAAATCTCAAAAATTTTCGGTTATCAAGATTTTTTCATGGTAACTATGAAACAAAGTAAAAAGTACAAAAAAGTTAAAAAGAGTTAAAATTCGTGAAAGAAAATGCAATTTCAGCAATGGATCAACCTTTTAAAGCAGAAAATTTTCTTGTTGATTTATTAAAAGTTTAAAGTTGGGTACAATTGCTATACATGAAATAATTACGCTTAACGAACCGGAGCCCAGTTTTTAGAGTTTATACATCAATAGTGTTTGAGTGAGTACGTTGGATTACTTTTGAGTTACAAGGCTTTATTGGATATGTAAAAAAAATGTTAGTGATTGAGAGAAGCATTGTACAACAAACTCGCTTGCAAACCAACGGTACAAATTTTTGATCAGAAGAATATGTTCAGAATGTGCTTAAAGCAATACATCGCAAAACAGACTTCTTTATTTTATTACATTTATTATTATTTATTATTTTCTTGAAGTTCTTGAATCTTCCAGAGGAAATTATTTTATGTAAAAATATTTAATAGGCGTCAAAAGGTTTATAAAAACTAAAAAATCTTTAATTTTTTACAACTTTGTATCACTAAAAAATGCCATTGTAGATTATTAAGTACACTGGCAGATGAAAATTTGCATATTTTGTTCCACAAACAAGACCAATACTTACTATTCTATTAAGGAATGATCGTATTTACATGAATCAACGAAACAACTTCAAATTCTATTTAAAAATATTCTAAACTTACACAGATGAATAGCATAAAACCCCAAAGTAATAGGGTACATCCTCTCATTTTGAAAAGACAAAAGAATAAACTTGGATTTTTTTTTGTAGTCTTTTCCACTAGCCAAGTTCTAAAGAAATAAAATAAATATCAGCATGTGAAATATACAGTAGTTATAAAACAGATCTTATAAAAGGTACCAAAGCTACTTGCTTTAGCATTACATAGCTGCCTAAGCCTGTATTTTAAATTGAAAAAGATACCACTTTGCTTCAAGTGTGAACAATAAATTTTGGGATAACTCCAAAGAGGACAGGTAAACAAAGGATAAAGTTTAGGCATAGTAAACGTTTACTTGCAGCATATATTGTTTAATTTACAGGTTGTCCACTTTAAAGTTAACCTTAATTTTCCAGACTTTCCTGATATTTTCCTGCCATTTTTAGCTAAAGTCCTGACATTCTCCAATTTCCACTTTTTCTTATAGTTATGGCTGATAAACTAACTGATTGTTAAAGGATGAAACAAATACAAATTTAAAGATAGAAACTGACATTGAAAAACATATAAATGGCAAGCAAAATTGTAAAGCATTACGTTACGGGGACTTAGTGGAAGCCAAAAAACTCCTGACTTTTTTTGACATTTCATATAAAGACCAATTTTTCCTGACATTTTGCCTATATTTTCGACATTCCTGGAAATAGTGGACAGCCTGATTTTTGATTCAGGAAATTAAACAAAAATGAAAAGACTATATTACAGAAGTACCGACCAGACAATTCTTTTTTTTTTGATGCAGCATTTATTTTGCAAATGATCTCCCCGTTCACATTTGTGATTTTTAGAATAACCTCACATTAAACATATTTATGAAACTTACAGGCTAATTAATTTGTGTAAATTGTAAGAAAAACTTAAACATGTTAACATCAGCTAGTGTCTAGCCCATTTCCAAGATTGGATAAAAAGTTAAAGATAATTCTAACATGTCTTCACAAGAAAAGTTAATAAGCATACAAATGATATTGATTGCTGGCGTTTTTAAGAATGTGACCTGAACTTGTTTTTTATTTTATTTACCTAAAGTATTCAGTATTTCATCACTTTTGAAGTGGGGTGATGCAATATAAATACTCTTTCACCATGTAATATTAAATCAAGTTTAAAAGTTCTCAACGAAGACATACCTGGAGAAACAAATTTTTGCGAAATCTCAAAAAAATATCAGATCATGCACGCAAAGTATATCGAAAGATTTAAAAATGAAAAAAGTGCAGACACTATCACTGTTATTAGCATCATTGGTTGAGAACCTTTGAATCTGGTAATTGATGAATTAATATAATAAAAAAAAATATAATCTCTTATAATAATACGCCAGTTCCGTGTGTCTGTCTGTCACTTTTGCAAAGTGGATTATATTCTTCACAATTTTCTTTGATAAAGTCTACAAAACATCACCTATAAAATTGTTCTGTAATTTACCAAACATTGATGTTAAAATAATATTGGCGTCAAAGGAAAGTATATTAAGATTAATGAAGCCATTACAGTGCACTTAAAAGTTTGAGGCCAAATAACTTGGAAACAAGGTGGTGACGTCAATGATTTTTCACCGCGTGGGTAACTAGAGACCACCTGGGACCAATTTGGATAAGTTTCCCAAACCTGGGTCCCCGAATCCGTTTCGGAATGAACGGGTTGATAACGTCATCAAAAAACCTTCAAACCCTAATATCTCTGCAACCGTTTGTCAAAAGTACATGATCATATACATTTTCTTGATCAGCGCTTTCAGCTCTACACAATAGAGGCAACATGAAAACAAGCTTCTGAATTATTTTTTTTGTGGATGGGCTGCTGACGTCATCAAAATTCAAATAACGCTTCTTTTTCATTTTTATCCTGCCTCAGTGGATTTTTCCACGGGCTTTATCGACTAGTTTATATAATAATACGCCAGTTCCGTGTGTCTGTCTGTCACTTTTGCAAAGTGGATTATATTCTTCACACTTTTCTGTAAAAAAAGTCTATAAAACATCACCTATAAATTTGTTCTGTAAATTACGAAACTTTGATGTTAAAATAATGTTGACGTCAAAGGAAAGTAAATTAAGATTAGTGAAGCCATTAAAGTGCACTTAAAACTTTGAGGCCAAATAACTTGGAAACGAGGTGATGACGTCAGTCATTTTTCACTGCGTCGGTAACTAGAGACCACCTGGGAACAATTTGGGTAAGTTTCCAAAACCTAGGTCCCCGAATCCGTTTCGGAATGGACGGGTTGATGACGTCATCAATAAATCTTTAAACAAGGACAATGTTTCTAAATCTAAAACAACAAACCTCTTGCACTTTATGTACGTCAGATGAGATTAATGTCACTATATGACCAGATGTTATTCTGGCCAACGAATGATTACTTAGGCTAAGAACCTAAGAAGAGAAATTACACAAAATTACATAGAACGCTGCATAAATTTAAGTGATATCAAACTAACAGAAATAAGACATATTTTTGCAATAAATATGCCTGGACAGGGCGTTAAATTTAAAATATTTTACACATAAGATAATGCAAAAATGTCTATAAACATTAAGTTACTTTATAGTTCATAATTTCGTCACACTTTTTTCATATTGCCAGAAAAAAATAAGCAATGAAAAATTTAAACATAACACGTGCAAAAAGGATGTTAGAATAATGGGAAGCACAAGTTACAGAAATTAATATGTCAATCAAAATTTACCCCTGGAGTGTGTGTATGTGTGTGTTTCAGTGATATATTGGGTTAATACATTCTTAAAACAGGTACTATAATTTTGACGTCAAAACAATAAATTGGCAACAGAAAAAAAATCATATCTTGAGGCACGGGTATTTTTGGGAGCAAATCCGGTTTATGCCGTCATTACAGAAACTTTGAACTCAAAATTCTTCTTTACTTTTGACGTCACAAGGGTATGATGTTAATAAATCATACTGATCAGCTTCACACAACAGAGGATAAGTTTGGAACTGATTACCACGTTTTCCATTTATACTACAACAAAAATAACAATAATTCTAACCTTTTTATATATCACACCAATACAAGCAATCTTTAGTCGAGTGCCAATTTTCTCCAGACCAAAAAATGAATGGTGATGTAATGCCCAACAAACAACTAAACAAGCTGAAAGTGAACCTGCCCAAAAATATGCTAAATTGTCTTTACCAAAGTCAGGATCTGAGAGGTTTTGTATAATTTGTTGCAGAAAAACTGTCTGAGATATCTTTAATAACTCCTACAAAATAATGTCATGTAAAAAATATATCAAGTAAAAAATACAAATCGAATCTCTCTTGAAAAACATTTACGCTTGTCCATTTTGGGAGGGGGTTATTGGTTTAGTTTTTTTTTTCCACGTTGTTTTCTATTGGATCAAAAAGGACTAAACTAAACATTTGGAGACCAAAAAGTTACTAGAACTGGAAATGATTGTACTTTAATTCCTTAAGTTTCTTCTTGTTGTTTTCCAGTCGCCATATTTAACGATTTCTTTGATCACTCATTCTGCGAAAATTTGTTTTTAAACATCCAGCCACAAAAATTGGAGATAAAGAAGAAGAACACAGTATAATGCAGAAAGTAAATCAGATAACGCAAAAAGCAGAAAAGCAAGAAACAGTGGGAATTACAAGACAAAACATAATGAAAGGAATAAAAAAACTGAAAAGGAAGAAATGATACTTGACGGGGGAGAAGGTATGGTTGAAGCGATTACAATAATGTTTAACCAAATCACGATGGGGAATAAGAGACCAATAAATTGGAAAGTAATGAAGATACTGTCCCTGTATAAAAACAAAGGTTCAAGGCAGGAATTAAAAAACAGAAGAGACAGTCTCATCACTAGCGCAATAAGCAAGTTATTTGAACTAACAATGAAAGGGAAAAAACGATATGATGACAATGGAGGAGGAACAGTATGGGGGAAGAAAAGGTCAGTCAACCAAAAACAACTGAACGATAATAATGGATGCATTGCAAGAAAACAGGAGAACTAAACAGAGCACGTACATGATATATTCAGACGCTAAAACACGTTGATACATTCACGTCAGCACAGTAAATTATTCCGATTCTTAATACTTCTTTGGGTCATGGTACATTTTGTTCCATAATGAGGACATTGCAGAAACTGTGACCAGGGAATTCTTAACATGGTTTACCAACTCACAATAGCTTTTACAGCCTGTGGATGGCCAAGCATTGGTTAGGCAATTCTGCTTGTCTTTTTTAAAAAATTACCAAAGAAAGTCATTTTCCCAAAAATTAAAAGCATGATTGCAAAAGTATTTTAATTTTTTCAAATCTTGTAGATAATTTTATTGTTTCAACGCTCAGAGAAATCCTCTGTTGTGATTAATATTATGGAGTCTGCAACGCAGGAGGTATTATTACGGTATTGAATGCTCGTGGCCCGCAAAAATTGTAAATCTCAAAAATTTTCGGTTATCAAGATTTTTTCATGGTAACTATGAAAAAAAGTAAAAAGTACAAAAAAGTTAAAAAGAGTTAAAATTCGTGAAAGAAAATGCAATTTCAGCAATGGATCAACCTTTTAAAGCAGAAAATTTTCTTGTTGATTTATTAAAAGTTTAAAGTTGGGTACAATTGCTATACATAAAATAATTACGCTTAACGAACCGGAGCCCAGTTTTTAGAGTTTATACATCAATAGTGTTTGAGTGAGTACGTTGGATTACTTTTGAGTTACAAGGCTTTATTGGATATGTAAAAAAAATGTTAGTGATTGAGAGAAGCATTGTACAACAAACTCGCTTGCAAACCAACGGTACAAATTTTTGATCAGAAGAATATGTTCAGAATGTGCTTAAAACAATACATCGCAAAACAGACTTCTTTATTTTATTACATTTATTATTATTTATTATTTTCTTGAAGTTCTTGAATCTTCCAGAGGAAATTATTTTATATAAAAATATTTAATAGGCGTCAAAAGGTTTATAAAAACTAAAAAATCTTTAATTTTTTACAACTTTGTATCACTAAAAAGTGCCATTGTAGATTATTAAATACACTGGCAGATGAAAATTTGCATATTTTGTTCCACAAACAAGACCAATACTTACTATTCTATTAAGGAATGATCGTATTTACATGAATCAACGAAACAACTTCAAATTCTATTTAAAAATATTCTAAACTTACACAGATGAATAGCATAAAACCCCAAAGTAATAGGGTACATCCTCTCATTTTGAAAAGACAAAAGAATAAACTTGGATTTTTTTTTGTAGTCTTTTCCACTAGCCAAGTTCTAAAGAAATAAAATAAATATCAGCATGTGAAATATACAGTAGTTATAAAACAGATCTTATAAAAGGTACCAAAGCTACTTGCTTTAGCATTACATAGCTGCCTAAGCCTGTATTTTAAATTGAAAAAGATACCACTTTGCTTCAAGTGTGAACAATAAATTTTGGGATAACTCCAAAGAGGACAGGTAAACAAAGGATAAAGTTTAGGCATAGTAAACGTTTACTTGCAGCATATATTGTTTAATTTACAGGTTGTCCACTTTAAAGTTAACCTTAATTTTCCAGACTTTCCTGATATTTTCCTGCCATTTTTAGCTAAAGTCCTGACATTCTCTGATTTCCACTTTTTCTTATAGTTATGGCTGATAAACTAGCTGATTGTTAAAGGATGAAACAAATACAAATTTAAAGATAGAAACTGACATTGAAAATCATATAAATGGCAAGCAAAATTGTAAAGCATTACGTTACGGGGACTTAGTGGAAGCCAAAAAACTCCTGACTTTTTTTGACATTTCAGATAAAGACCAATTTTTCCTGAAATTTTGCCTATATTTTCGACATTCCTGGAAATAGTGGACAGCCTGATTTTTGATTCAGGATATTAAGCAAAAATGAAAAGACTATATTACAGAAGTACCGACCAGACAATTCTTTTTTTTTGATGCAGCATTTATTTTGCAAATGATCTCCCCGTTCACATTTGTGATTTTTAGAATAACCTCACATTAAACCTATTTATGGAACTTACAGGCTAATTAATTTGTGTAAATTGTAAGAAAAACTTTGTTAACATCAGCTAGTGTCTAGCCCATTTCCAAGATTGGATAAAAAGTTAAAAATAATTCTAACATGTCTTCACAAGAAAAGTTAATAAGCATACAAATGATATTGATTGCTGGCGTTTTTAAGAATGTGACCTGAACTTGTTTTTTATTTTATTTACCTAAAGTATTCAGTATTTCATCACTTTTGAAGTGGGGTGATGCAATATAAATACTCTTTCACCATGTAATATTAAATCAAGTTTAAAAGTTCTCAACGAAGACATACCTGGAGAAACAAATTTTTGCGAAATCTCAAAAAAATATCAGATCATGCACGCAAAGTATATCGAAAGATTTAAAAATGGAAAAAGTGCAGACAATATCACTGTTATTAGCATCATTGGTTGAGAACCTTTGAATCTGGTAATTGATAAATTAATATAATAAAAAAAAAATATAATCTCTATAATAATAAGCCAGTTCCGTGTGTCTGTAACAGGCAAAGTTGATATCGTCATTTTCCTTTGATGTTGCCGAAATTCCCTTTGATGTTGCCGAAAAAATTATGTCCATTTTGCTAGCGGGTTTACTTTGTTTACGTCACGTGATGAAAACGACTCAATTTGATTTGCTGAAATAAATTTAACGGCTAACTTTCCAAAAATGGTGTCCCTCGACACCGAAAAAAACACAAAAGAAAGGTCCCTTCGTTTTGAAAAAAGTGCAAAAAGTGATTCAGAGAAAGAAAACTCTAAGTAAAGAAAAAGTTGAAAGCCACAAGAAGTTACTTCGGAAGTGAAGAGTGGAGCTAGGAAGTAGTAAAGTAAAGTTAGAAGTAAATTCTAATTAAAGAAGTAGAAGTAGAAAAATAAAGTTGAAAGCCACAAGACAAGAAGTTACTTCGGAAGTGAAGAGTGGAGCTAGGAAGTAGTAAAGTAAAGTTAGAAGTACAAAATTAATGCTAGAGTTTCAAGTGAATTGGAATTGAGAAAAAGTAAGAACTTTTATATTTTTAGACGTTCCGTTTTTATATGTAGCAAAAAAGAATCGCATTCTCAAAAAAAATCCATTGGAGCTTCAAATTCTTTAAGTTTTATATTTTACCGCGTTTTTTTGTTTACAATATTGTTTGCATAATTAATGTGCTAAAATTCAAAGTGCTGCATAAAGCTGTTAGCTGGCTACCAACCAAATGTACCAGCGAAATGGAAAGTTTTGGTTTGTTGAACTAACTGCAAATGTCATAATTTTTACATTGCTATTGTTTTCCTTTATATGTGTAATACTAAGCATAAATAGCTAGCTATAGACGTAGCTAAGTCTCCCCAGCTTAAGTATATTTAACTGGGTGTCTTTATAGGTATATACTGTTTTGTTAGCTAGCTAGCTAATGTTAGCTTCAAGGCTCCATCCCATAGCTAGCCCTAATCTATGAGTTTTGTTGTTATTCCTCTTTTTTTAGGTATTTATAGCTACCTTAGTAGTCAAACTTCTCTTCTTTTTTGAACACGAATTATATATGATGTAACAAGCTAGCTACAAAATCTTTCTTCAACTTTTAGGATACTGTGATACATTTTTATGCCCATAGAGAATAATATTAAGGGGACCACAATATGACAAGTGGAACGAATTTTATAGAATTTAAAGTGTGTGTGTTAAGTTATTTTTTATTGTTTTGTTTCCTCATCCTGTTAAACTTTTGTCAGCCTACATGTAAAATGCCAGGTTTTTTTACAGGGGCTTTTGACATTTGATTGGAAATTTATATACGTGGGTTTATGACTGTTGTTCGTGTTGCAAAATGCTGTTTTTTGAAATTTTGTGTAAACTTTAGTGGAAATAGACCACATGCAATATATATACTGAAAGAACAAATCTTTGTAGAATCAGACTTCACTGTAAGCTGTTGTAAAGCTGATGTCTTTATCGGCAAAAATAACAGCCATAGCAGGCCTTTTTAGGAGAGGCGTGCAATAGCATGCGCACTCCTCCACACACACACAAAATGGCTTAGGCATGCTATTGATAGCACCTGCAAAATGACAATTTTTATAAGAAGTTAAACAGTGCAGCACACCCAAAAGCACACCTAAAATACTTGAGGCGTGCTTTTTGCCACACACGTATCAAAAATTTCCTGAAAAGGCCTGCCATAGTTTACTAATTAAGAAAAAAATAAAACGAGTTTGAAAGTTAAAAAGTATTTATTTGTTAAGCTTTTCGTACACTAAGTACATCTTCAGACTATATAAACAACTTTGTCTTTATATTTCGTATTATAAATTATTGTTTGGGAGAACTAACTGTATGTGATGTAATTTTTGCTGGAAGAAAATTCCATGGTTTCACGTTTTTGTTTTTCTTGAGAATTTTACAAACTTTTGTAGGGATAAATGTTTGCCGATGATAAAAAAATACTTAATGTTCTGACTGAAACTGTTTTTGTTTTTTGTATTTTGTAATCTAAACGCGTGGACTGTATACACTGAAATCACTGATTTTTTCAAATTTTGATGTGTTTTATAACCTTTTTGTGGAAGATTGATGGTTAATGGCAATATACGACATGCTGAATGAACTTATTTTTGTTGATTTAGATGTGTTTCTCAAAAACAGATCTGTTTTACATTGTATGTAAACCTTTGTTTATGAACCGTATATATACAATGATTGTTGATTCAAGTTTATTCTTTGCTTATTGATTTTTTGACATTTAGGTTTAAAATTGTTGGTAAAAGGCAGTATGGATCATCATACTAAGAAAGAAAATTTTTGTGTTCTTAACTGGTTGATTTTTACATTTTGTGCAACTTTGCGGGAGAGGATGGTATGCAACCGAAGTGACTGATTTTTCTAGATTTAAATTTGATGTTTTCCAAACTATGGCTTTTTCATATTTTTGTATAAGCTTTTAAGGGAAAGACAATATTTAAAATGTGTAAAGAACTTATTTTTGTTGATTTGTGCTAACTCTTGCAGGCCTCCTTTTTGACATTTCAGAATAAAATACTGAGGGTTTTCAACATAATCACTTATAAGATGTACATATTTGAGATGCGTTATTTCTAACATTGTTATTATCCGTGTTGTGACTGTCGGTGTTGTAACTGTCGGTGTTCTTACTGTCGGTTTGGTGGGTGTTGTGAGTGTTGATGTTGTGAGTGTTGTTGTTGTAACTTTTTATCAACTAGATTTTGCACCTTGCATGCTGTTCTTTTTTATTTTGTGTAAGATTTGTGTGGAGGATTTAATGCGATTTGACATTTGATATTTGGTGTAAGATTTTAAGAACATTTTTTTTGTATATGCACTGGGTAAGTTTTTGGGTAAGTTTCCAAAACCTAGGTCCCCGAATCCGTTTCGGAATGGACGGGTTGATGACGTCATCAAGAAATCTTTAAACCGTAATATCTCTGCAACCGTTTGTCAAAGATACATGATCCTATACATTTTCTTGATCAGCGTTGGAAGATCTATACAATAAAGGCAACAGGTATACAAATTTCAAAAAAACATTTTTTTAGTTTTTAGCAGGTCTTTGCTGACGTCAGCAAAATCTTTACACCCTTATATCTCATCAACCGCTCATAAAGCACATGATCATATACATTTTCTTGATCAGCATTTATGCTCTACACATTGCAGGCAACGAATAAACTAAATTTCGCCAATTTTTTTTGTATCTGCACTGCTGCGTTTCAAGATCTATGCCTTCATCACATAGATCTTGAGGTATACAACGGGTATACAAATTTCTAAAATATTTTTTGTGTGTTTTGGGGGCTTTGCTGACGTCAGCAAAATTATTAAACCCTTATATCTCCTTAGGCGTTCGTGAAAACATATCGTCCTATACATTATTTTAATCAGCGTTCTAACCTCTAAACATCACAAGCAACGAATAAACTAAATTTCCTTGATTTTTATTGTATATGCACTGCTGACGTCAGCAAAACATCTTAAATAACCTCTTTTTCCATTGTCCTTTTTCCTAAGTGGATTTCTCCACGGGCCTTATCGACTAGTCTCTTATAATAATACGGAGAGTGTGTCTATCTGTGTGTCTGTGTGTCTGTAACAGGCAAAGTGGATGTGTTCATTTTCCTTTGATGTTGCCGAAAAATGTATGTCTAATATGTTAAACTTTCTGACTTTACGGTGCGACGAAAATAACACTACTTTAACGTCAATATCCTATATTAAATTAATGAAGCCATTACACTGCACCTAAAATTTGAGGCCAAATAACTTGGAAACGAGGTGGTGACGTCAATGATTTTTCACCGCTTGGGTAACTAGGGACCACCTGGGACCAATTTGGGTAAGTTTCTTAAAACTGGGTCCCTGAATCCGTTTCGGAATGGACGGGCTGATGACGTCATCAAAAAACCTTTAAATCATAATATCTCTGCAATCGTTTCTCAAACGTACATGATCCTATACATTTTCTTGATCACCGTTTCAAGATCTATACGATGAAGGCAACAGGTATACTAATTTCTAAAAACAAAACTTTTGGTTTTGACGGGTCATTGCTGACGACAGCAACATTTTTAAACTCTTATATTTCATTAACCGCTCATCAAAACCACACAATCATATACATTTTCTTGATCAGCAGTGTAAGCTCTACACAATGGAGGAAACATGAAAACAAGTTCTCAATTGATTTATTTCGTATTTGCACTGCTGACGTTAGCAAAAAATGTAAAACAACCTATTTTTCCATCTTCCTTCTGCCTAAGGGGATTTTTCCACGGGCCTTATCGACTAGTCGTCTCTATAATAATACTGTCTGTCTGTGACTTTTGCAAAGTGGATTATATTCTTCACTATTCTCTTTGATAAAGTCTGTAAAACATCACCCATAAAATTGTTCTGTAATTTACCAAACTTTAACGTTAAAATAATATTAACGCAAAGGAAAGTATATTAAATTAATAAAGCCATTACAGTGCACTTAAAATTTTGAGGCCAAATAACTTGGAAATGAGGTGGTGACGTCAATGATTTTTCACCGCGTGGGTAACTAGAGACCACCTGGGACCAATTTGGGTAAGTTAACCAAACCTGGGTCCCGAATCCGTTTCGGAATGGACGGGTTGATGACGTCATGAAAAAACCATCAAACCCTAATATCTCTGCAACGGTTTGTCAAAAGTGCATGATCCTATACATTTTCTCGATCAGTGTTTCAAGATCTATGCGTTGAAGGCACCAGGTGTACAAAATTCTAGCAAAAAAAATTTTGGGTTTTGACGGGCCATTGCTGACGTCGGCAAAATTTTTAAACCCTTGTATCTCATTAATCGCTCATCAAAAGCACATGATCATATACATTTTCTTGATCAGCAGTTCAAGCTCTACACAATAGAGGCAACGTGAAAACAAGGGTCTAATTATTATTTTTTTGTGGCTGGGTTGCTGACGTCATAAAAATTCAAATGACGCTTTCTTTTTCTTTTTATCCTGCCTCAGTGGATATTTCCACGGGCTTTATCGACTAGTATAATATAATATAATATAATATAATATAATGTAATATAATATAATATAATATAATATAATATAATATAATATAATATAATATAATATAATATAATATAATATAATATAATATAATATAATATAATATAATATAATATAATATAATATAATATAATATAATATATAAATAATATAATATAATATATATAATATATATATATATATATTATATTATAATATAATATAATATAACTAGTCGATAAGGCCCGTGGAGAAATCCACTTAGGCAGGAGGACAATGTAAAAATTGGTTATTTTAGACCTTTTGCTGATGTCAGCAGTGCATATGCAAAAACAAATTGACGAAATTGGCTTTATCCGTTGTCTCTATTGTGTAGAGCTCGACACGCTGATGAAGAGAATGTATATGATCATGTGCTTTTGATGAACTGTTATAATGAGATATAAGGGTTTAAAAATTATGCTGACGTCAGCAAAGACCCGCGAAAACACACAAAATTATTTTGTAAAACAGATCGGTTTTTGAGAAACACATCTAAATCAACAAAAATAAGTTCATTCAGCATGTCGTAATCAAAATTTAAAAAAATCAGTGATTTCAGTGCATACAGTCCTCGCGTTTAGATTACAAAATATAAAAACAAAAACAGTTTCAGTTAGAACATTAAGTAATTTTTTATGATCAGGAAACATTTATCCCTACAAAATTTTGTAAAATTCTCAAGAAAAACAAAAACGTGAAACCATGGAATTTTCTTCCAGCAAAAAATTACAACACATACAGTTAGTTCTCCCAAACAATAGTTTATAATACGAAATATAAAGACAAAGTTGTTTATATATTCTGAAGATGTATATACTTAGTGTACGAAAAGCTTAACAAATAAATACTTTTTAACTTTCAAACTCGTTTTATTTTTTCTTAATTAGTAAACGATTAATTAGTAAACGATGACTGTTATTTTTACCGATAAAGACATCAGCTTTACAACAGCTTACAGTGAAGTCTGATTGTACAAAGATTTGTTCTTTCAGTATATTTATATTGCATGTGGTCTATTTCCAAAAAGATTACACAAAATTTCAAAAAACAGCATTTTGAAACACGAACAATATGAACTGACAATTTTTTTAACCCATGTATAAACCCACGTATATAAATTTCCAATCAAATGTCAAAAACCCCTGTAAAAAAACCTGGCATTTTACATGTAGGCTGACAAAAGTTTAACAGGATGAGGAAACAAAACGATAAAAAATAACTTAAGACACACACTTTAAATTCTATAAAATTTGTTCCACTTGTCATATTGTGGTCCCCTTGTAAAGTTTACAGGAAATGTGAAAAAACTATTCTCTATGGGGATAAAAATGTGTCACAGTATCCTAAAAGTTGAAGAAAGATTTTGTAGCTAGCTTGTTACATCATAATTCGTGTTCAAAAAAGAAGAGAAGTTTGACTACTATAAGGTACCTATAAATACCTACAAACAGAGGAATAACAACAACATACCGAAAATACTTTTAAAATTAAAAATACTTTTTAAAAGTTGTTGTGGCTTGTTAATTTAAGCTTAAAATGTCAAGTGAAATTTAAGTTACAGTCACATTCTTAGCAAAGACCACTAAGATAACTACGGTAGCTAGCTTACATGTAAAAAGCAACATAAAACTGAAGCTAACATAAGCTAGCTACAGCAGCTAATAGCTGGTCAGTTGAATATAAACTGGAGACTTAGCTAGGTATAAAGAACATGGCTACATGTTTATAAATTCCGAGCTAGCTAGCTTTGGTTGTTGTTGGTGTGGTTGGCTTTATGATGCTAGCTAACAAACATGTCTCGCATCAATAATATTATCAAAACTAAAGAAAACATAAACAAACCTTTGAAATCTTGCTATACTTCATTTACATACCATGCCCTTTTTCAAATGTTTTTGTAGATTTATTTTGAAGGCAAGAGAAGACAAATGCTTAAAAAGAACAGCCATCTTTTTTGCAAACACAATTTCCGTTACATTGTGCTAGAACTTCATTTAACAAACCACAAAAAACTCGCAGCTTTTCACGACAAAGAAGACATATATTTAACGGCAACATCAAAGATTTTCTTCGGCAACATCAAAGGAAAATAAAATCATCCACTTTGCCTGTTACGGACAGACACAGTCTCTGTATTATTATAAGAGAATATAATATAATATAATATAATATAATATAATATAATATAATATAATATAATGTAATAGAATAGAATAGAATAGAATAGAATAGAATAGAATAGAATAGAATAGAATATAATATAATATAATATAATATAATATAATATAATATAATATAATATAATATAATATAATATAATATAATATAATATAATAATATAATATAATATAATATAATATAATATAATATAATATAATATAATATAATATAATATAATATAATATAATATAATATAATATAATATAATATAATATAATATAATATAATATAATATAATATAATATAATATAATATAATATAATATAATATAATATAATATAATATAATATAATATAATATAATATAATATAATATAATATAATATAATATAATATAATATAATATAATATAATATAATATAATATAATCTCTTATAATAATACGGAGAGTGTGTCTGTGTGTCTGTGTGTCCGTAACAAGCAAAGTGGATGTGTTTATTTTCCTTTAATGTAGCAGAAAAAATCTTTGATGTTACCGAATAAAATATGTCTATTTTGTTAGCGGGTTTACTTTGTTTACATCACGTGATGAAAACGACTCAATTTGATTTGCTGAAATAAATTTAACGGCTAACTTTCCAAAAATGGTGTCCCTCGACACCGAAAAAAACACAAAAGAAAGGTCCCTTTGTCTTGAAAAAAGTGCAAAAAGTGATTCAGAGAAAGAAAACTCTAAGCAAAGAAGTAGAAGTAGAAAAATAAAGTTGAAAGCCACAAGAAGTTACTTCGGAAGTGAAGAGTGGAGCTAGGAAGTAGTAAAGTAAAGTTAGAAGTAGAAAATGCATGCTACAGTTTCAAGTGGATTGGAATTCAGAAAAAGTAAGAACTTTGATATATTTAGACGTTCTGTTTTTATGTCGCTGAAGCTACGTGTTTTTTATGTAGTACACTTAAAATTGACAAGCAGAATCGCATTCTCAAAAAAAATCCATTAAAGCTCCAAATTCTTAAAGTTTTTACCGCGTTTTTTTAAAAATAAAAAAGCTAGCCATATTTGTTTACAATTTTTTTGCATAATTAATGTGTCCCCTGGTGCGTAACTAATGTATTTGTACTAAAATTCAAAATGCTACATAAAGCTGTTAGCTGGCTAACAAACTAATTTGCTGGACAAAGGGAAAACTTTGGTTTGTGGAACTCACTGTTATCATTTTTACATTACTATTGTTTCTCCTTATAATATCTTTTATTAACCATGAATAGCTAGCTATAGACCCAGTTAAGTCTCCCCAGTTTAAGTATATTTAACTGGGTGTCTTAGCTACTGTTAGCTGATAGCTAATGTTAGCTCTAAGGCTCCATCTCAAGCTTAGCTAGCTCTAACCTATGTCTTCTTTTTTGAACACGAATTATGATGTAACAAGCTAGCTACAAAATCTTTCTTGAACTTTTAGGATGATGTGACTCATTGTTATGCCCATAGAGTATAATTTTTTTCACATTACCTGTGAGCTTTACAAGGGGACCACAATATGACAAGTGGAACGAATTTTATAGAATTTAAAGTGTGTGTGTTAAGTTATTTTTTATTGTTTTGTTTCTGACATCCCGTTAAACTTTTGTCAGTCTACATGTAAAATACCAGGTTTTTTTACAGGGTTTTTTACATTCGATTGGAAATTTACGTGGGTTTATGACTTTGGGTTAAAAAAATTGAGAGGATGGTATGGTTAAGTCAGTTTATATTGTTTGTGTTGCAAAATGCTGTTTTTTGAAATTTTTTGTAAACTTTTGTGGAAATAGACCACATGCAATATATACTGAAAGAACAAATTTTTGTAGAATCGGACTTCACTGTTGTTTAAGCTGATGTCTTTATATTTTGTAATATAAACTATTGTTGGGGAGAACTAACTGTATGTGATGTCATTTTTGCTGGAAGAAAATTCCATGGTTTCATGTTTTTGTTTTTCTTGAGAATTTTAAAAATTTTGTAGGGATAAATGTTTGCTGATGATAAAAAAATTACTTAATGTTCTGACTGAAACTGTTTTTGTTTTTTATATTTTGTAATCTAAATGCGAGGACTGTATGCACTGAAATCACTGAATTTTTAAAATTTTGATGTGTTTCATAACCTTTTTGTGGAAGATTAATGGGTAATGGCAATATAACGACATGCTGAATGAACTTATTTTTGTTGATTTAGATGTGTTTCTCAAAAACCGATCTGTTTTACATTTTGTGTAAACTTTTGTTTATGAACCGTATACAATGTTTGTTGATTCAAGTTTATTCTTTGCTTATTGATTTTTTGACATTTAGGTTCAAAATAGTTGGTAAAGGGCAGTACGAATCATCATACTAAAAAAGAAAATTTTTTGTGTTCTTAACTGGTTGATTTTTACATTTTGTGTAAATTTTTGTGGGAGAGGATGGTATGCAACTGAAATGACTGATTTTTGTAGATTTAAATTTGATGTTTTCCAAACTATGGCTTTTTCATATTTTTGTATAAGTTTTTAAGGGAAAGACAATATTTAAAATGTGTAAAGAACTTATTTTTGTTGATTTGTGCTAACTCTTGCAGGCCAATTTTTTGACATTTCAGAATAAAATACTGAGGGTTTTCAACATAATCACTTATAAGATGTACATATTTGAGATGCGTTATTTCTGACATTGTTATTATCCGTGTTGTGACTGTCGGTGTTGTAACTGTCGGTTTTGTGAGTATTGGTGTTGTGAGTGTCGATGTTCTTTTTTTTATTCTGTGTAAGATTTGACATTTGACATTTTGTGTAAGATTTTAAGAACATTTTTTTTTGTATATGCACTGCTGACGTCAGCAAAACATCTAAAGCAACCTATTTTTTCAATGGCCTTTTCCCTAACTTTAGAGGACTTTACTGACGTCAGCAAAATTTTAAAGTTTTAAAACACTTATATATATCTCCTTATGCGTTTGCGAAGACTTATCTTTATCAGCGTTTCAATCTGCACGCATTACAGGCAACAGATAAACTACATATCACCAATTTTTTTGTATGCACTGCTGACGTTAGCAAAACCTGCAAAACAACCTAATCTTCTGTCTGAGTGGATTCATCCACGGGCCTTATCGACTAGTCTCTATAACAATACGGAGCTTCTGTCTGTGACTTTTGCAAAGTGGATAAAATTTCTTTGATAAAGTCTATAAAACATCGCCTATAAACTTGTTCTGTAAATTAGCAAACTTTGACGTTAGAGCAATATTGATGTCAAAGGAAAGTATATTAAGATTAGTGAAGGCATTGCATTGCACTTTTAAATTTAAGGCTAAATAACTTGGAAACGGGTGGAAATAACTGACGTCATCTCCTGCGTGGGTAACTAGGGACTACCTGGGACCAATTTGGGTAAGTTTTCCAAACCTGGGTCACCAAATCCGTTTCGGAATGGACGGGTTAATGACGTCATAAAAAACCTTTAAACCCTAATATCTCTGCATCCGTTTGTCACAAGTACACGATCCTATATATTTTCTTGATCAGCGTTTCAAGATCTATACAATCAAGGCAACAGGTATACAAATTTCTAAAAAAAAAAATTAGGTTTTGACGGGCCAATACTGACGTCAGCAAAATTTGTAAACCCTTATATCTCATTAACCGGTCATCAAAACCACACGGTCATATACATTTTATTGATCAAAATTCAAATGACGCTTTTTTTTTTTTACTTTTATCCTGCCTCAGTGGATTTTTCCACGGGCTTTATCGACTAGTATAAAATAATAGAATAGAATAGAATAGAATAGAATAGAATAGAATAGAATAGAATAGAATAGAATAGAATAGAATAGAATAGAATAGAATAGAATAGAATAGAATAGAATAGAATAGAATAGAATAGAATAGAATAGAATAGAATAGAATAGAATAGAATAGAATAGAATAGAATAGAATAGAATAGAATAGAAAGAATAGAATAGAATAGATAGAATAGAATAGAATAGAATAGAATAGAATAGAATAGAATAGAATAGAATAGAATAGAATAGAATAGAAGAATAGAATAGAATAGATAGAATAGAATAGAATAGAAATAGAATAGAATAGAATAGAATAGAATAGAATAGAATAGAATAGAATAGAATAGAATAGAATAGAATAGAATAGAATAGAATAAGAATAGAATAGAATAGATAGAATAGAATAGAATAGAATAGAATAGAATAGAATAGAATAGAATAGAATAGAATAGAATAATGAATAGAATAGAAATAGAATAGAATAGAATAGAATAGAATAGAATAGAATAGAATAAGAATAGAATAGAATAGAATAGAATAGAATAGAATAGAATAGAATAGAATAGAATAGAATAGAATAGAATAGAATAGAATAATAGAATCAGAATAGAATGAATAAATAGAATAGATAGAATAGAATAGAATAGAATAGAAATAGAATAGAATAGAATAGAATAGAATAGATTAGAGAAGGGTTTAAATAACTGATATCATCTTCCCTGTGGGTGACCAGAGGTCACCCAGGAACAAAAGCTGGGCCACCATGACATTAAAAAACTTTAAATCCCAATAAGTACATAATCTCATGCATTTGCTTGATCAGTGTTTTAAGCTCTAAATAGTGGTCGAAATAGTTTTTTTTAATTTCTGAAAAAATGTTTTCTAGATATGTGTAGCTCAATCGTGGACGTCACTAAAATATATATATATATATATATATATATATATATATATATATATATATATATATATATATATATATATATATATATATATATATATATATATATATATATATATATATATATATATATATATATATATATATATATATATATATATATATATATATATATATATATATATATATATATATATATATATATATATATATATATTCAAAGAATGATGTGTAATTTTACCACAAAAAGAGTGCTCAATGTTTCCAGAGCGAATATATTATTGGATAAAACTAAGAAAATACACAAAATTTAGCAGTGACTATAAGTTTCATGTCTTCTTGACAATTCTCAAACTGCAAATGACTACAGATTTTCACAATAAAATTATTTTACAACTAATAATTCCCTTAAGGGAAATTATTCTATATTGTAAAACAAAATTACTAATTACTTCACATTATTGATGAACGAATTTATTCCTGTGCCGACATGGACATGGAAAGCGCACTTTTATGATTTAGAAAACAACGTTGAGCAGGAAGAACAAGAACCGCAATCGTTTGGATTCAAATCACCCCGTGTTCCACCGCAACACGAGCTTTTGCAAGGCTTCGAGCACGATATGTACAACCTTATCCGCAACATCAGTTTTCGGAGAAATACAAACGCCAACGACTTCCTATCAAAACTGAACGAAGACGCTAACAACATCAAGACTTGCAAAGATCTCCTTGTCTCCGCTGATAAAACAAGCAACATCTATGAGCTTTCGAAAGATAGATACAACAAGTTATTGTTAGAAAACATAACGAAGACCTATCAGAAGACCGACCATGCCACAAAAGCTTCGATCGATAAGGAAACAAAAAAATTGGCAAAAACTATCAATTTGGAGCAAAAAAATGGAGTGTTACGCCAACAAACCTGCTTATATCACGCTTAAAGACCATAAAGCAAATTTTCAGGACCAATTACCGTGTCGACTTATTAATCCAGCTAAGTCCGAAATTGGAAAAGTGGCTAAAGCTTACCTCGAGAAAATAAATGCCGAAATTTTATCTAACACAAACGTCAAGCAATGGAGAAACTCCCAATCTGTTATCAATGGTTCAGTCTCATCGAAAACAAGCATAGTGCAAAGTTCATTAAGTTTGATATTGCCGAATTCTACCCTTCCATCGACGAATGCCTTCTGAAAACAGCTATAGCATATGCAAGAACCATAACAACATTACTTGATAAAATAGCATACACCATCATGCTAGCGAGGAAGTCTCTATTGTTCGATAATAATAACGAAGTATGGAAAAAGAAGGGGGAAAACCCATTATTCGATGTCACAATGGGATCATATGACGGTGCTGAGGTATGCGAACTGGTTGGTTTATACCTATTGAACAAACTGTCATCTATTGTTGATAAGGAAAAAATTGGCTTGTACCGTGATGACGGGTTATGCGTTGTGGAGGAGGCCAATGGACCCATGATGGATCGCCTACGTAAAGATATAACCAAAATGTTTAAGAAAGAAAGACTCAAGATCACAATCGAAACCAACTTAAGAGTCACAGAGTTTTTGGATGTCATGTTGGACTTAGAAAGTGGAAAATATTTCCCTTACAGAAAACCAAATGACACGACCAAGTATATAAACTCTAAATCAAACCACCCTCGTAGTATCATCGCCGAACTTCCGAAAATGGTTAACAGAAGAATTACTGACTTATCGTGCAATGAGGAAGAATTCAACAAAGCGAAAAGTCATTACGAAAAGTCTTTGTTAGAAAGTGGTTTCACCTATTCGCTTGAATATAACAAAGAAACCAGCATCCAACGCGTTAGACACAGATCACGAAAAATCATCTGGTTTAACCCGCCGTATAACGTCGCTGTCGAAACCAACATTGGAAGTATCTTCTTGAAATTAATCAAGAAGCATTTCCCACCTAACAACCGCTTCAGCAAAATTTTCAATCGAAACACACTAAAGATCAGCTATTCATGTATGCCAAACATGGCTAACCTGATAAAACAACATAACAACAAGATCTTGAGTGACCATCTGAAGGAAGAACAAAGGCCATGTAACTGTCGAACAAAAGATAATTGCCCACTCCATGGAGATTGTCGGATTACGAACATTGTATACAAAGCAGAAGTTACCACTGATAACAAGTTCTTTGTTATTATGGCACATCAGAAAGTGAATTTAAGCTGCGTTACAATAACCACACCAAGTCTTTCCGTCACCGGAAATATCACAACGAAACCGAGCTTTCGAAGTTTATATGGAAGCTCAATGACGAAAACCGTGCGTTTTGGATTAATTGGTCTGTTGCAATGCGCGCAAGTCAATACAAATCTGGAAATAAACGTTGTGACCTGTGTATATCTGAAAAAGTTTGCATCCTACACTCTGACCCAAAGGAATTATTGAACAAAAGGAACGAACTGATTAGTAAATGTCGGCACAGGAATAAATTCGTCATCAATAATGTGAAGTAATTAGTAATTTTGTTTTACAATATAGAATAATTTCCCTTAAGGGAATTATTAGTTGTAAAATAATTTTATTGTGAAAATCTGTAGTCATTTGCAGTTTGAGAATTGTCAAGAAGACATGAAACTTATAGTCACTGCTAAATTTTGTGTATTTTCTTAGTTTTATCCAATAATATATATATATATATATATATATATATATATATATATATATATATATATATATATATATATATATATATATATATATATATATATATATATATGTAGATCTCTTCCTATCAAGTGGAAGTGGATAACGGGTTTCAGAGTAGGTTTTTCTTCTCAAAAGAAGCTAACTTATGATCTGCTTGTTTAAAACAGTAACTTCAAAACTGTCTCTTAAATTTAACTCCAAAAACTAAATCACAAATAAATACCTTTCCAATTCTTCAGACAAAAGTTTTGACGATTCTGTATCTGTTATATCATGTACATCACCTTTTTCAAGTGGACGAGAATTACCCAATGAAAAGGTTTTATTCATGTACCTATATAAAAAAATTGGACAGTAGCAGTGATATGAACTAGATAGCATCCGTTAGAGACACAAACAATATACAATTCTAACAAACCATAAAAAAAACTGTGATAATAAATTGGCATCCTTTAATGGGTTAGGTGTTCGGTTTGGATCTTTTAGGAATTCCATTGCCCTGAAAGTAAAAACATCATTCTTTATATGAAATATAACCCCGTTAGATTTGATCATCAGCAATAATACCTATGCTAAACCAAATTATTTTCAGTAATATCTTATCAGGGTGGCCACTTAAGATTTAAGTGGTCATCCAGCACTTTTTCAAGTATAGGTATTTAGTTCCTAGGTACCATAAGAATCAAATTAACATCAGTTGTTTAGTATCCCTCTCGGTTGTGCACCACTGTAAATATCTCAGAGTTCAAGGTGCCGTTATATTATTAACCACCGCATTGAGTACGAAATGCCCAATAGGACATTATTTGAAATATAAGAAATTGTGTATTATGTGAAAAGATAAAAAGAAACTCTTTTTTGATTTCCGCCAGCGAAGGCGGAATCTTTAAAATCGCCTGAGGAGATAGATAGAGAGATAGAGAGATAGGTAGAAAGAGAGATAGATAGAGACAGCGCGGCTAGGCTGGACGCCCGAAACTTATCCAGGCTAAAGCCTAAATCCTCGTTTTGACAGATTTTTTTCTGAGAACGAGGCTAAAATGAGTTTTAAGCCAATAAGAATTTACTTTATTTTAAAGTTTATATGCTATCGAAAGTTAAAGCTCGTGCAGTGTAGCATAATGAAGATCGTTTTATAATGCGCCATCTTTGATGTTATTAACGTTTCACTTTAATAATTACGTCATTTGCTTCTGTACAATTTTGCAAGCACGTAGACTAAAGCTATATTAAGCAGAACTAATTTAATTATTCATGAATTTTAATTTAAAGAGGAATTGTTGAGGCTGAATATTTTTGGTGAAAGATAATGTATTATAGCTAAAAAACCGTGACAAGTGTGTTATAAAAGAAAAAATATGTATATGTAGTCTGAAAATAACCTTTCGTAACTGATTATGTGAAAAAAATTTGCTTTAAAGATATTTTCCAAGTTGTTTTTCAGAGAAAAGGAGAAAATAAATAAATTTTCAACCTTGCCGTTGTTCTTATTTTGTTTTTATTGTTCATCAATTTTCAGGTTTATTATTTTTCTTTTAAAATTGTTCTTATATAGAGAAATGAAGTTTATGTAAGTTAAGTTAGCTATGATTTCCAGTTACAATAATAATCAAAAATTGAAATTTAAAATTTTAGAATATTCAATGATTTTGTTCCCCCATATTACTCAGTCCTCTTCACAGTTCAGTACTTTTTTAGGTTATTGCTAATGGCGGAAATCTTTAAGCCGCAGGGCTTCTTGTTTCATTTTCATTTCAGAATATAAAAGAATTTAAAAAATAATGTGTGTTGTTTTACATTTTTCTTTTCTCGTCTTTTTTCCTGCTAAAAAAATATATTTTGAGAAGAAAAATTTCTGCCAATGATTTTGGTGTTTCATGTTTTCATAATATATTTTTAAAAATTGTTGGGCAACTGAAGGAAAATGTAACAAAGGTTCATTGTTTATATTATTATATATTGTTATGCCTTCAAATTCCTATATAAGCAAAACTCCTCAATCATTTTTCACAGGGAGCTTATTTATTTATGAAAGGTTTTTTTAGCAGGAACTGCATTCAAAAATGTATATATACAGCTTTCAAAACATCATGACTAAGAAGAAGACAGACCCAACTAAAAAAAATAGATTTTAATAAATTATATCTTTTTCAAAGAGTTCCTAAACTTATCAATTTTCCTAGTAGTTTTTTCAGGAGTATATTCCACTACCAGGGGATTTAAAGAAGTGCTAAAAATTGTGGTCACCATGACCCAGATTTATATTGTCTGTATCTATAACTATAAACTCAACTTTCCTCTGAGCCGTAGATGGTAACTTCGAACACCTGTGAATTTTCCTGAAAAGGGAATTGCGGTGAATTACCACTGATTTACAATTGGCTTTTTTTGGATATTTAATCAGATGGATGAGCAGCTGTTTATTAGAGTGATTTAAAATTTTCCCATTTTACTTTACTATCTTAGTTTTGTTTTGAAATGCAGACAAGTGTACAGTTGATCATATTTAATTATCTGATAGCGATAAAAAACGATACAAAAAGATACAAAACCAATCAGTAAAAAGCACCAGCGCAATTAATCATGCGCCTGAAGCTTGAATAATTTTATTTGTGCGTGCAATGGCAAAATATAGAAATTACGGAAAAATATTTTAAAACGGTTGTTTTTTGGCGTGAGGAACAAACGTAGTATAAGATCCAGCAATGTTAATGGCCAGGAATTTTAATAATAACTTGTTGTAAGTAGAATCGTTAATTAAACGATGTGACTACTTGTGCAACAAACCATATTGATATGTAAATGTGTGAGACATGAACTCTATTTTTTTCGACATGTAAAAATAACTCATGTATTTAACAATAGGTTAACAATGACAACGAAAGTTCTGACTCTACCTAAAGCTCGTGGAAAGTTGATGACTTTAGTGTACATGTAAAGTTAAATTTAAGTCGTACTGTATATACTTAACATACAAAAATCGAAATCAAATGTTTTTTTAAAATAAGGGCTCACCATATCCTCAATCGTTGCAAAAAATATTTATATAAAATCGCCTTTTATTTGCATGCCAATAAATGTATAAAGTTTATTTTTTCAATTGTTGTTCTGAACAAAAATTGTAAATTGATATACATTTACATGTAGAACGATAATCATGAAGATAGACTCAAATGCACTAAATTAACATTGAAGTAAGATTTTTAAAGACAAATATTTATTTTTTTTGGAAAACGAGTAATGTACTTATAATACCTTGCTATAAACATATATTTTCCCGTTGTTTGGCAAAAATTTATCTCAAAATTTTATCCCACCTTTTTCGTGCAAAGGCATTTTCACGTTTCTTGGTGAATATCAAGTTAATCGTAATGAATCAATAACGCCAGCGTGCAGAATTTTCAACGATAAAAAAATCAACAGCGCAGAAAAAAGGAAGATGCTAATTAGGGATTTTAGTTTATAGCAACAGTGATTAATAAGAATATATGACATGATGTTGGTACAAAGATTATGTAAGAATATTGTCCTACGTTAACCGCAAACTGCTTGGGGGGCGTTTAGCCTACACTTTTGATTTTTTTAGAACACATATGTTGCGAACAAAAAAGCTTGTCATATACGCCATCATCATTAGAACAGCTCTCATGATTATGCATCCCAAAGGATGCATTTACAAAGTTGGCAAGTACCTTATTCATATCATGCAGTATAAAATAACGGCATTTATTTTGTTCTTTTGCCTAGCTTTTTACTTAATCAATGTTCTCATCGGGTGGATGTAAAAGTCAGAACAACGATTCTCGATCTAAAATTCCTGTCCACATAACAAAAGGAGTGTTTCAGAAAAGAAAAGCTCAAGGGAGATTGTCTAAACGTCGAGGAGACGTTTAGCCTACACTTTTCGATTTTTAGGTCTACACTTAAAAGTAAATAAATATTCCGAGAGATACCTTTGGAACACCTATGTTGCAGACAATAAAAACACTTGTCATGAACGTAATAACGCAGTCATCACTATTGTTAAAGCAGCTCTCATAATATTATAATATTTATCAAAGCTGGATTAACAAATAACTAATTCATTTTGTAAAGCATTAAATAACTGCTTTAATTTTGTCTTTCGGTGTAATTGCTCGACTATTGTTTCACAGCTGGTGCTTGGTAATTTTAATTTAAATGAACTTACGTCGTCATGTGCGCGCGTTTATATTTTAGTAGTCGTGCATGTAATATTTGCATCGTTACCATGGTGATTGTTACCATGGCATTAAAACTTTGATTATATCAGCAGCATTTGTGTTTTTTGATTTATATGCGTTAGTAAATGTTTAGACATGTGCACGAAAACATTACTTCGTTGGGTGTCCATTTAAACAAAATACAGCGAGACCTCCCTAAAACATACACTTAAGTCGCAAGAATTTTTATCCGCTTCGAGGAAAGGTCTTCTTCGTAGACGCCTGATCTAAAAATTTAAAACTTCATAGATAGTTTTAAGTTTACAATACAACGGAGATACGTCGGTGTCCTCTTAGAGTGGTTGCACTGTAAAGTTTCTTTACTAATTTGTCAAGCCAAAAATCTCTTTCAAAATTTTTTTAATGTATTTTAAAGTATATAAAAGAAACCTTTGAGTACTAATCCTCATTTTGCGTCAATATTACTGTTAGTTTGCAGTTACATACACCTAAACTTCCCCAATTTATTGTATATTTCATGCATTAACGGGGAATAATCACCTTTGTTGACGTATAGTGTTCGCAAGGCAACCAAGGAGGATAATTGCCACAAATTGGGGTTATATAAACTATATAGCTGTACAAAGGGTGGTACTGATATTGTAGATCAGAGGATGGGGTTTCACAAGACGAAGACAAAGTCAAGAAAGTGACGTTTGTTATGTTTTCTTACATGTTGGATACCGCTCGAGTAAATTCCTCGACGATATATTCCCTGAATGAAAGTATTGATCCGCTACAACAAAAGTCTTTTGAATACGCCTTTCAATTAGTTATGGAATTGGTGAAACCAACCATACAAAAAAGAAGTCAAAATGGTATGTTGTCCATCACAAAACAAAAAATAAATCTTGTTATGGGTAATGTGCAATGTAATCCGGAACTGCGTGCAGCTATTGGTCCTGCATTTGCAGAAACAAGGAAAAGGTGTACTGTTTGTCAGGCTGAAAATGAAGGAGTAAACTTTTCCCAAATGAAAAAACTCTATTCCATGTGTCAAATCACTTTTTCAATCATGTGGCAATACAACGTGTCAGGCCCATACGATACAAAAATGGATTTTGTGTTCAAAGAAATGAACGTTCTGGTTTCAGCTGATGATATGAACCTTACTGACCTTATTTTACTTCTTTTGTTTATTTTTGTCATGTTTTATACTAATAGCAGGGTTTTGGTGTAAAAAAACTAATTCATGTCAAAAAACATTCTTTAGGGACATTTTTTTAAAAAATCCTCATTTTTCGCCCTTTTTTCAGCCGCTCATGTTGATTGGGGCAGTGAGAATGTACATAACTGTTCTTAGATAGTAGAGGGGCCTGAATGTGATAGTTAAGGAGCCCGATCATTTTCTGATCCTTTCCTGAGCAGTTTTTGATTTTTTGAAATTAAAAGCACCATCACTTGTTAATTGCAATGCATTTATTTTCAAATGCAATTAACTGAATTTCTGATTTTCTTAGACAATTTTATTGCACTTCAAATTTGTACTCTCTGCAGCATATTCCATTTCTCTTCTCATTTCTCTGTTTTATATTTTTCTTCATGCAGTTATTAGGATTTTTTAAAGAGTTAGTGCTAACACATGACATTGCTGAGAAAGTCAAATTATGGTATTTTATGCATGACACAAAAATGTGAAACAATAAAAATTTCCATATTGGCATCGTAACCCAAACCCTAACCCAACATCAGAGATCCAACCATGAAAATTGAATGCGAAGGTAGGACAAGGTATAATATATTTTTAACATATGAACGTGTATCGAAATGACTTTCAAAAGCTTATCACTTCTTTTCTTTTAAACGATTTACTTTCTGTAACCTTACGTCATACGAAGTCATTTGTCAAGGATCAAAGAAAAACATTTTTGTAGCACTTGAGGGTCGTTGAAATGACTAAATGATTCCAGTGATTTTCTAGACAATGCATGTTTCAAATTAAAAAAGGATCTTTACGGGATTCAGTGTACTGAGTGAAATTTATTACTTCCCAACAATGATGGACGAAAACTTGGTTAACATCCTAGACCTTCAACATTATATGTCGTGCTGCCTATCCTGAACTTGCATGACTTTATTTTTGTAGGTACAACCGCTGGTCGTAATAGCTTTTCCTGCTAAGATCGTGTTTTTTTCGCCTGCTCTCTTGAACACTTAAGTTGTTTCCGTACCTCTTTCCTTGCTTCAGATTTCCGTGGGAATAAAGGAGAATTGAAACAGTCTGCGTAACAAGGAGTATGTGAAGAATGAACACCTGTCTAGATGTATTTTGACGGAAACCAACAAAAAATCTGTTTTCTACAGAAATAGTCATTTTACCCAATGTCATTCGAGGAAAGCTTGACTTAACCCGCCTGACCGACACTTTTTGATTGGCTGGCAATCTTATTTATAAGAACAATAGAAATATTTAATTCACTTGGAGCCACCATTTTGTACTGAGGATAAAAAAACTAATTTCTAATTTTATTTATTACCATGTTAATTTTCATGAAAATATACTCCAGAAGAAAACAAGATGAATTGCATAACATTTAACGCAAATGCAAGAACATAAAAAGGGCATCCTTTAAAGCGGAGACCTCTACAAGACGGAAAGGTTATGACACATATGAATCTCAAAGAAACGTTTATTGCACACCTGCCCAATCGAAGCCCTGCGTTTTTCCGTGTGATTTCAAACATAAGCCATCTATATCGTTTCTGTGAGTTTTAGATCAAGCCCTTTTTAAAGCAGCCACTTCTCCGAAGCTGATAAATGGCCTGTCGCTTAAATTTCTGTTTAAGGGGCCTTCATTGTATTTCGCTTTAGTAGACAGCCAACTAAAAGACGCATATAAAAAAAAATGCTGCTGAAATGATTTAGATTTAAATACCATAGCAACAATGTAAACACAACATGCACATCTGCCAAGAACATAAGCGCATGCACAAGTTGACATAAACTCATTTTAAAGCATTACCCGCTGAAAAAATGATTGAGCAATTACACAGAAAGGCAAAATTTATTTAATACGGTACAATGAATTAGTTGCTTGCCAACTTTGTTATCCCTTGTAAATACATCCTTAGAAAATATTATATTGTAATAAGAGAGTCTTTAAAGATGATTGCATTCATGACAAGCATTATAGGCGTTCCAAAGGTTTGAAAAAAGACTGAATAAATGTTTATAATTCCTTTTCTGTATCACATGCCTACGGCAATGCATAAGCATCAAAGTAAGCGTATACCACAAAATATTTATTCACCTTTTCCTGCAGATCTTGCTTTTTTTCAGAAAAGTGTTTTTTTTTAAAAAACAAACAACAATTTTAAGTTGATCATCGTTGTTCCTAACTTTTACATCCTTCAAATTTTTTTGGCTTTTTTGTTAAATTTTATACAATTTATCCTGTTTTTGCCTTAGTATATTTTTTCAAGAAAGTTGACATGGCAGTTTATTCTTAACACAAAAGTGGCGGCGTGAACTGATTTAAGACTTCTTGATTGTTTTTATAAATAAGTTGTGACGATGTATTTCGCCAGCCAATCAAAAACGCGTCGACAAGCAAAATAAAAGTTTTCCCCACAAAACACTTCAAAAAACTTCTTAAAAAACTGGATTTTTTCCGTTGTTGGTTGTTCTAAAACTTTCTTTATTTTTTTACTACAAAATGTTATTAATTTGCCCTGAACTATATGGATTACTGAAAAGTTATGGAAACCTTCTTACTCCGATTAAATATCGAAATAATGTTAAGGTTACTTTATTTTGCTTGAGTGAAGAAGCAAGGTGGTAACAAATCACGCATTCTAATTGGTTAAGAAGTGTTGAATTATTTAAAACACCTTTGGTAAAGTGTTGTGAAAAAATTAGAAAAACAAATTGATGAAGTTCTTAAATTAAATGGAAATCTTAAAATATTGATCAAGTTAACGAAAATCCATTAGGGCTGAACGGATTTTCCTTTACACTACTCTTACGCCCCTATCCCGGAATGTGTTAATTCTACTTACGAAAAATATACAAGCAGAATGCGGTTGACGTATAACAACGTAGGGCAGTACTGTGAGATTCTCACATAACCTTACTGCCAACAGCACACCCGTTATTTATATTTTACCGTTTCTACGGAGCTCCCTAAATATCATCTTCTTGTAATTGCATTGTTGGTGTTTTGCCCTCAAGACGTCCAACCAAATTAACAGCAATTGTTTTTTCTTGTTTTATATAAAAAAAGACAACAGGCGCTGGGATCACGGTTTCACAGAGAAAAGACATGCTTAAAATGTTTCGTTAATAAATTACGGACGCGAAATTAAGTGACCTGGCAGAAAAGCTGCCATAATTAGATATTTTTTGTTGAGTCATATTTTATACTGATTTTTTCACCCCCATCCACGGTCCACAAGCCCAGTATAAATGGAGTTAAATAACTCGAAAGTATAATGTATAGGCGGCTTGAATATTTTCTTATTTCAATACCGTGACTTTCAATCTTTTATAAAGTTTTTGTCATGTATGTAATGGAATTAAAAAGTTTAATTGTTCGAGTTCATATCTTTACTTGCACACTATGACAGATTTAACACGAAATATAACGATGATCAAATTTGTATATACATATTTTCATCCCTAATAAATAAACTATGAATATTTACAATCATTTGCATAAATATGTGTGCGCAAGGACTCGCTTGACACCAAAGATGTTGTACATATATAATTGCTTTTCTATGCAGGTTTTAGTATTCATTAGCACCGTCTCTGTTAAGATTTTTACTAAATCTTTTTCTTCTAATTCCTCCCATTTCTTTCGTTTTTCATTTAATTTACACCAATCGGTCACAAATCTTCTTAAACGTCTCATCTGCTTTGTCGTCATTTTTATACATAATAACATGATTGACAGGAGCATCGTCAGCATCTGAAAGCATGGTTCTCCAAGTTCCAAGAAGATGATCATTTGAATGTTTTGTGTTTGGTGGAACGTACAAAACGTGGTTATTGAGAATCTTGAAGGCTAAAAATATACAACATGTTAGTCAGAAAGATTGGCTAAAGATAAATGCTTTACAAGAATTGTTTATAATCTTAAGAGTGAAACTTATTATTCAATAATACAGATTTTGAAGAACATTTGGTTGGACTCATCTGAAGTAATGCTTACATTCTATTAAGGAAATATAGACAGCAAATTTACCTGTTAAGTGCAATTCGCATTTTCCAACCCACTTCCCAAGAAGGAAGAATCCAGAATCGTCATCAAGTGGACATTCCATGTGATGAAACGCATGTTGCTCGAGACCATTACCGCCACATGTAGCTACGACGTAATCTTCGTGATATGCTGTGATGAAGGAAAAAAATATGAAAATGTAAGCACAGAATAGGAGGTAGTGCGTATTCCCTAAGATGACAGATTAGAGAACCCGATTTTAAAAAATCTGTTTCGATATTTTGTTATAAAGAGAAATTTAATAAATTTAATGTTTTTGCCGCCAATTTTTCACCAAAGAAATTTGAGCTGTAAACAAAAGAGAAAGCCAAAAAATGACGATGACGAAAAGTTTTTCATATTTTAATCGCCTACTATAATTTTCCTGTTCCTTAAGCAAAAAGAAAAAAAATGGCATGCAGTGGCTTCCCGGCAATATCATTTGAATCTGACAACTTAGAGAATTTTGGGCCAACGTTAGTTAACGATGTCTTAGAAAAGGTCATTGTCTGCAGCACGTTTTTGATAAGCGATGGAAATAAATTTAAAAAAACTTACATTTTGAGTAGGTAAAATTAACGGTACAATGTCTTTGAGACACAGCTACTGTTTCTTCTTTCTCTCCTACAAGACTGGCTCCATAGTACGCTAAAAGCTGTTTAGTTCCAAACTCGACAGGAATGATACCATTCCAGTCAGGTGAGCAAATAAATTTTCCTTCTTTTTCACCTTTCTGAGCCTTTATCCATTTCGATCCTTTTAACACCGCATGGCGAGGTATTGTGACCGTTGGAACTTCATGATACTGCGTTTGCATCAACTGAACTAGATCGTAGTCTCCTGGAAGTAGATCAGTGACATCATTACTTTTAGCGCTCATAACAGTCATGCCAGAACTTCCCTTTCTCTTGAAGTCAATGTTAGCGGCCCATCGTTATTTTATTATCTCTGAATTATCTTTCGCACACATATTGTCGTGTAATTGTAAAGCTGATAATTTATATAACTTATAAAATCTTTTGTAAGGCATCGTATATTTCTAATTCTGGTAGTTTATACTTTATCTCGGTCTTTTATAAGAATTTCGTTCAAGTGGAACTAAGTGCCGGACCGCACATGAAAAGGAAAATTTTGTGCCCGAGCAATAAAATTGTGCAGAAACGAAAAGAGTAGATTAAGTCGAAACACATTTCATGCCAGCATATTTAAATATATATTTTTGTCACAACATATTCGGACAACATGATGGCAATATTTGCGATTCGGCCAACCTTTTTTAAAACTATTGCGTATATAGCATCTTTAAAAGCTATTTAAAAATTTAAATGCTAATTATAGTAAATTTGCAGTTTTTAACTAGATCTTGATCTTTCCGGTTGACTCACTAATATTAAAACATCGTTTTAGAAAAATGGCTGCAAACTGTTTTAGCATTTAGCAGGAATTCAGCAGCGACCAGCGGGTACTTTTACTTGAGGCTCTATTGTAAGAGTTCATGGACGTTGAATTCAACTGCCCTTAAACTAACTATCAGAAGTAAAAAACAAGTTCGAAAGGTCGTGGTAGATTTTTATTGCAGTATTATCCAGCAGCAACATTATAACTCATGGAAAATAATGTCAAGCCTGTGTCAAGGAATGTCAAGGAATGTGTGAATGCAATATTGCCTTCTTTTTGTTAAAATCATTATAACTTTTAAATGTTGAAAAATTGCTTTGCTTTGTTTCTGTCAGTTAAAAAAAAAAGCACATAAAATGAGGCCATTTTGAGGGTATGGAAGATGGGCCGTTTTTGGGGTCAAAGTGGAACGAAATCGTGGAGATTTTTTCCAAACCATGTAGTGTGACTAACACTACAGTTTGGTACGAGAGAGTAAACTTTAGTAGTAGTATTGTCCTTTACACCCATTGTAGTAGAATGATGCCTTTTCAATCCCTCACACATCACGTCCATATGTGGTAGTCGACACGGAAACCAACACAACACATGTTTTGACATCCTTTCAAACGGATATCCTTTTAAATGGATATCCTTCCAAAGAGACGTCGTTCAAAGCGGACATCTGTTAAAGACAGACAGTGCTTAGTTTATTTATTTATTTATTTGCGACAGTTTCTTAAATTTATGCGCAGTAACTTTGCCAACCCTACTACCATGGACGCTGAAATTACTTCAGTCCCAAACAAAAGGCGAAAAAAGTTTATACGTCCATCTTTCAACCAGTTTTTGTTGAATTGCTTTTTTCATTCACATTAAGAAGATAATTTGAAAGTAAGGAAGAAATATATTTGTGTAAAGTATATTTGACACTTCAAAATAGAGGATCAGAATTGACTTGAACGAAAAACGTACAAAATGTTTCTCTATCGTTAAGATAAGACATATTCCAGACTTATTCTATTGTGTTATTGTTAAACTAGCTCGTGGTTTTTTGGTACCTACCTAGTTCAATATTTCAAAATTTCACGCAAACATCGCGGTTACATAATTTAATCATATTTAGAAAATATCCCTTCAAAAATCATGTAGCGAAAAACGTACAAATGTGCTTCTCTGTCCTTAAGATAAAACATAAGACAGACATACAGTAGGCCTAGCGTGGCCTATACGTTAACAGAGGTCAAGCTTTTCCGGTAATTTTCATTAATTATCAAAGCATTTCTTTGGGGTTTTTTAAATCCAAATTCAAGAAATTTGGGAGGTTTAGTTATATTCATATTTAAACCAACAGTATATTTCAGGCAAAGTAAAGACTCGTAGCTAAACACATTCTTTAAAGCGGACATCTCTATAACACGGACAGTTCCCTATGTCTCAGACGAACACTTAAGGACGCATTTTAGATTTAAATACCCTAGCAACAATACAAATATTACATGCACGACTGCCAGAAGTATAAGCGCACGCACACAATGCCATGAATATTTATTTGAAGGATTAACAAGCATCCGCTGTGAAAGAATGATTGAGTAATTACACAGAATGACAAAATAAAAGCAGTTATTTAATAGGGTACAATATGAACAAGAAGCCACCTGGCTTTGGGTCTGGTGAACTGGCATAATTTTGAAATAGTATTTTATCACAAGCTAGCTACTTTATTACATAAAAATTTCGCAGCCAGGTTAAAATTTAAATGCCACAAAAAGTTGTCTTCGAGGAAACTGCGAAATTAAAAAACTCTGAAAATTTAGTTTATTACGAATCGCAAAATTTAAGTGCGTAAAAAATCGTGTTTTAGAGCTCGCTCGCAATGACGAGTTTCAAGGACCTTGTAAGCAAGAAGAAAGAATTCTCTAAATTTTGATTTTTAATTTGACACACGAAATTAAAATTTCTTAAATCTTGACATTTTCGAGGCAAAGGTTTGTTTTAAACTGGTTGGTTTCTTATAAAACACGAAGCAAAACAACATGGTGGTAATAATATTTAATGATACTAGTCGTTAGCCCGTGGAAAAATCCACGGGTTCGCCCGTCGCAGCTAAGCTACCATTTTGCGTGACAGACGGACAGACAGACAGACAGACGTATACGGGCATTATAATATAGATATTTAAATAATACTGCAGTGGTCACTTCTATTACAATTTAACATTGCTGATGATAAAGTCAGAAGTGACAAGAATTACTAACCAAAATAGACTAAGAATAAACATAATGGGTATCAAAAAACATCTTCGAATTAAACACCAAGCACTTCAATACCCACCAAGTATGTATGAAGTAATGTCAATGCAAATAATTAGCAGCAAAATAATACTTTTTTGTTTTAATAAACATGTAAATTTTTACGAGCTTAACAAGGTGTACAAGAAAAAAGGGCGCTTGACTTCATTGTCGTCCATTCTGTTTTAACATATGTTAAGCATGCGAACGATTTGCTTTCTTTTTTTAAGAAGCATTAAAAATAAAATATGCTCCTTAATATATAAACAAAAATTAGTAAAAAATGTAAACACTTGTGTAAAATCTTCGTATTTTTAAAATAAAGCACAATTAGTAAAAAATGTATCAGTTACTTGACTTTCTGCAATAAAGCACAATGAAGCTATAAACAAGTGTGTTACCAGAGAAAAAATTGTTTAGAAAAGCTATTTCTTTGAACCAGATGAGAGCAATGTTGCTATTTCTATTTCTGATTATTTCAATTAGCGACAACCTTCGCACTATCACCTTTCTGTATTTGCATGGTGCTGGGAACATGGTTTCACGTAGGGAACAATTGCTTAAAATGCCTCGTTAATAAGGCATTAAAGTCAGAATATGTCCACATTACAGACCAAGCTGCCATAAATGGTATAAGGTTCTTCTTATTTTTTTCGATATATATAACTTGGTAATTATTGTCTCTTCTTGTTTAGTTAAAAATTTGTTGTTTAGTTCTATTTCACCCTGATCCTGTCACCCTTAGCCATGATCCACTAACTCAACATGGAGTTAAACAACTCGAAGGCACAATGTACACGCGACTGGAAAATTTTCCATTTTAATACCGTGACTCTCAGTCTTTTACGAAGTTGTTGTAATGTATGTCGCCGAATAATATGATTCCATTATTCAAGTTTATATTTTTACACGCCCGCGCTGTGACATTTAACACGAAATACAACGCAGTTCAAATATGATCAGATAGCTTTTTAAATCAATACGACATAATCTTCGTGATAGGCTGTGATGGAGAAAATAAATGAAAATATAAGCACAGAATACGAGACCGTGCGTATTCCCTTGTAAAATGACAAATTGGAGAACGTATTTCGATATTTTGTTATAGAGAAATTGAATGTGACATTAAATGCTTTTGCCCTTTTCAGCTAATTTCGTATAATGTCAATTTTCACCGAAATATAATTTTTTGATATTTTAATCAACTAGGACAATTTTTTTGTTCTGTAAGCAAAAAGAAAGTGGCTTGAAGTGGCTCGCCGGGAATAACATTTAAAAATCTGACAACTTAGAAATTTTTCTCGAACATTAGTTAACGAGGTCCAAGAAATGTCATTGTCTGCACCAAGTTTTTGATAAGCGATGGAAATGATTTTAAAAAAACTTACATTTTGAGTAGGTAAAATTAACGGTACAATGTCTTTGTGGCACAGCTATTTTTTCTTCTTTCTCTCCTACTAGATGAGCTCCATAGTACGCTAAAAGCTGATTAGTTCCAAACTCGATAGGAATGATACCTTTCCAGTCAGGTGAGCAAATAAATTTTCCTTCTTCTTCACCTTTCTTAGCTTTTATCCATTTCGATCCTTTTAACACTGCATGGCGAGGTATTGTGACTGTTGGAACTTCATGATACTGCGTCTGCATCAACTGCGATAAATCGTAGTCTCCTGGTAGTAGATCAGTGACGTCATTACTTTTAGTGCTCATAACAGTCATTCCAGAACTTCCCTTTCTCTTGAAGTCAATGAAAGCAGCCCATCGCTTTTTGATTATCTCTGAAATATCTTTCGCACCCATATTGTCGTGTAATTGTAAAGCTGATAAGTTATATGACTTTAAAATGTTTTGTAAGGAATCGTATATTTCAGATTCTGTTAAGTTATATATTATATCACGGCTTTTTATAAGAATATCGTTCAAGAGGAACTAAGTTCCGGACCTCCCATAAAAAGGAACATTTTGTTCCCGGGCAATATCCTTTATGAAAAACTGTGCAGAAACGAAAAGAGTAGATTAAGTCGGAACACATTTCATGCCAGCATATTCAAATATATACTTATGTCACAACATATTCGGACGACATGCTGGCAATATTTGCGATTCGGCCAACATTTTTTGAAACTATTGCGTAATTAGCATCTTTAAAAGCTATTTAAAAATTTAAATGCTAATTATAGAAAATTTGCATTTTTTAACTAGATCTTGATCTTTCCGGTTGACTAATATTAAGACATCGTTTTAGAAAAATGGAAGCAAACTGTTTTAGGATTTAGCAGGAATTTTGCAGCGAGCAGCGGGTACATTTACTAGAGGCTCTTAGATAAGAGTCAATGGACGTTGAATTCAACTACCCTTAAACTAACTATCAGAAGTGAGAACTAAGTCCGAAAGGTTGTGGTCCTTTTTTATTTCAGTAGTATTCAGCAGCAACATTAGAACTCATGGAAAACAATGTCAAGCCTGGAAAGTGTGAATGCAACATTGCCTTCTTTTTGTTAACATTGTTATGAATTTTAAATATTGAAAAATTGCTTTGGTTTGTTTCTGTCAATTGAAACAAAAAAAGCACATATAATGAGGCCATATTGAGGGTTTGAAAAAGGGACATTTTAAGTAGGTGTGATGAAATCGTGGAGATTTTGTCAAACCACGGAATGTGACCAACACAAAAATTTATGTAGGAGAGAGTACACTTTAATAGTAGTATTGTCGTTTTCACCTATTGTAGTAAAATGATGCCTTTTTAATCCCTCACACACCGCGTCCACATGTGGTAGTCAACACGGAAACCAATATGACAAGTTCTTGTTGCAATTATTTTAAGAAGATCATAACTGATGTATACAATGTTGGAGATTTCCATTTTTATCTATAGCTTCCGCTTTGAATTTAATCCAATGACGTTAGTCTCATTCTTCATAGTATTCTTTCAGTTGGTATTATGTAGGTACAGCTATACCGTGTAAACGATCAGTGACGAAAGGTGCATTTTTAAAATCACAAAACAACTTCTTGGTGGGATTGAATAGGAATTTAGGACGTTATTATCAATCATATTTAGAAAATATGCCTTTATAAATCCTGTTTTAATATTCTTATTAAGATAAGCAGTAAATATCTGACATTAATGTAACGGCATAGTCATCAATAGCTTTATTTCATAGATGAAGCATCTGATATATAAATACATTTGCCCTTGTTTTTCTATTATTATTTTAAACAATGACTAGCTAACTAAAATTTTTGTCTATTCTCTAGAGTGCTGAATAATAGTCCCCTCCCATTGCATTTTTCCCTACCCCTTCGCCTATTCTTATTTCAGTCATTATCACCTCCCAATTCGCACTTGATTTACAATGATGACGTCAGCAAGTATTTTTGAATTACAGTGAACCTCCCTTTAACGGATATTCAAGACAGACAGTTTTATCAGATCTGTGCTTCTTTTATCTACTTTTACGACAGTTTGTTACATTAATGCGCAGTGACTTTACGAACAAAGCTGCCAACCCTACTACCATGGAGACTTAAATTACTTCGGTAATAGATAAAAATAAAAGTTTATACGTGCATCTTTGAATCAATTGTTGCTAATCTTCTTTTATTCCTTTATATTAGGAAATGAATTTGAAAGTAAGAAAGGAAAATATTATATACAATAAAATCTCGCTTAACCCAAATTTCCAATTACAAACAAAACGAAACAGAATAAGAAACATACTTTAGTTCATTGGTTATTCCTCTAATTACTCTTTCACTTTTATATTTTTAGCGCCCTGTTGCTAGAATGATTTCAACATTCAGTACGGAACGGAATATTTTATCAACCAATAAACTTCCCTAAATTATAATTGTCCGGCCCGATCCGATCCGATCCGACACGATCTGTTTATTTCTATTTCTGAGTGAAAATTCACCTTAATGAGAACATCCTTTGAAGCGGACACCTCTATGCAACATTACTCAAGCGGACACTCACGTTTCTACATGGGGCTGTAAAGCATAAAACCTTCTAATATAAAATTTTACAGTCTCTCCGAAGCGGTTACAGGTTCTTGTCGTTGAAATGTCTGTTTTTTAAAGGTAGGCATGTAAGTGCCTGAATAAAACATGTTTTCGTGCACATGTTTTAATATGCATTGACGTATGCCATTTAAGCTTTCTATTTTTATTTTCAAAATAAAAATACCGCTTAAAGGATTTATGTTTAAATGCCATAGCAACAGAGCAAGATGCACAGCTGCGAAAAGTATAAGCGTACGCACACGACGATATAAATTCATTTGAATGATTAGGAAGCACTTGCTGTGAAACATTAGCTAAATTTTTGACTCTCAAGTCTCTGTTTTTTGGAGGTGTGTTTCATTTCAGTGGACAATCAACTTAAGAATGTTTTTTGTGACATATTCTAACATTCACTGACGCATACCGCAAAACAATGCTGAAATTATTTACGTTTAAATACTGAAGCAACAATGCAAATACTACATGTACAACTGCCAAAACATAAGCGCATGCACACGATGTAGATGTAGCTAACGAATTTTAGCCTCAAATATTGACCATGGTAACGAAAATATGTTAAAATGTGTTTGCAGAATCACTGTCCTAAACATATGGGCAAGACTTAACGCTGGATTACCCATGACGTAAACATTCGCCTATTGTGGTGTTGATTGTGTGTATTTTTAAATCTGAAAATGGGCAAAAAGAACATTAAAATCCTTTTTTCTGTAACTTGTGGGAAATTAAAGTTAAAAAAGCTAGCTATGCAATTGCAGCCATAAAAGAATGCAAAGGTTGATCATAGTTTATTACTGTGGCATAGTTTGCAGAATATTTGACATGAGCTGCCGTCTAAATGATACCCCACTTCCAGATCCCTCTATCCATGTTAACCCTCTGCAGGTTGGTTTCTGACTGGTCTGGTCAGACGGCAGGGCTATCATAATCACCTGTTTTATCTATCTATACCGAATACCGAAGAAATATTACCAGATGTCAAAAGTATAGATCGAGCCTGCGAGGTCGATATGCTGACCGAGGGTAATATTTCTCAGTAGGGATAGATAAAACAGTTTATATTGTATTCATTAACTGATAGCTATTTTGTTTGGGTTTGTAGAAACCAGGATTATTTTCTAAAGATTTACTTGTGAAAAAGTTGTACAAACCACGTTTAGATAAAGGGAAAAATTTGATTTGAATTCGATTTGAATTTTATTGTATCAATTTTTCAGATACATGTCCAAAAAGAAAACATTCGAATATCCATATATATAATTATTTGCTTGTTTCTCACTGTTGCGATGGATGTCAACATTCCTTGCTGTTTTTCTGGTGGAATGATGCGAGGTTTTGGATTTACTGTAAGTTGATTTTCGAGATTGTATGTAGCTAGCTATGTTACCACTTCTCTGGCGAAGCTGTTTGTTTACATTTACAGTAACCATTTTGGTTCCTATGAAGTTAAAAGTTATACCATGTTGTATAAATCCCGTAGTGAAGGCGTTTTAGCCAATCAGCGCTGCGGATTTCCCGTGTGAAAAGTAGCTATCAGTTAATAAAAGCCTTATAACTTCTGAACTACTGCACTTTTTAAAGTTACCTCACAGACAAAGATGGCAGCTTCGTTTTCATGCTCGTAAACGTGTTTGATTGCTGAGGTCAGCAACAATTCAAAAATTACGAAATATTGATATTGATTGTTGCAATATGCACTTTCTACGAAAGCTCTATAGGTCTTAATTGTGTCATATTATTTATACAGATAATGCTTCATACGAGTTTAAAATATTTAGATAGTTTTTAAGCTGTTTGTGGCAATTATAGGTGGCCATAATGAACATATTAACATTTAGAGTCAATACTATTGTTTTTCATCAAAATAGCAAAATGTGTGTCTGCGCTTTGGAAACACTGAATTACGAAAAGATTAGGCAACAACGCTAAAAACCTATATGTGTTTTTAATGTTGTTTTTTTTATATTTTCTGTAACATATTTTGTCTAAACAGTGAAGTTCTTTAAGAAGCTGTCAAAATTAGATTCAAATAAAAGTTGATATTTTCAATTCTTACTGGCCACATTTTTTACTTCCCCCACTGAAACAAATAAATATATTTACTTTGTGCATCATGAGCGACGTCTGGACCAGACATCCAATCATATAGTTGTGTAAATTAATGATATGAAAAATTTAATGCAAGAATACAATTCTATGCTCTTTTGTAAAAAGAACAAAAACATTTTACTTAAGTGTATGCATCAGTTTTCAGACATAGTACTCTGATACTGTTTCCATCAAAGATGAGGATCTCATCGAATAGCCTTTTAACTGAGCAGGAGACGAATGTGAAAATGATATTTTACATTTCAGTAATTAAAAAGACTCTAGTAGGTATAATGAACAATATATCTACAAAATGATATGTACAATCCAATGGAACAATAATTTATATCCAGCTTTTCAATACAAACTAAAAAAAGAAAATTCGACAGCAATTCCATCGGTTTTCACATAAAATTAGCTACTCGCTTTCTGTTGCTATAAGGAAAGTATTGATTTAAAAAATGATTAATATTGGAATACCTATTTTTAATACAAGCTCTCATAAAAATTAATAAGTATAAATAGAAATATAAAATAACAGAAATATTGTGAAACAAAACTTTAAAAAGAGCTTTTAAACAATGAAATTTCCCAGTTCTGTGTTCGTTGTTCAAACTCTCTTTCAATAAAAGAACCCAGATAAGCGTCATCATGTCGTCGTGATTCGCTCCGATAGCGTAATTGATTCGCTTCCTTTGCGAGTGTTTCTAACCTGTTGGCTTCGTTGCTACCTGCTTGATCAACCAGTTTGCGAAAGGAGCCTGTTGAATTTTGTAAGAGCTGATGCGGTTCGTCAAATTCTATTACACTTCCGTCTTCCATCACCTGTTATGACAAATATAAGTTTCATTCAGTTTCCATAATGTAATAATATTGGGAAGAAAAATTAAATTCATCTAACAACATCATGTTCTCACATACCATGACACGATCAGAATCCATGACAGTGTTTAATCGATGGGCCACAGTGAGCACGGTGCATTCTTTAAACTTTTCCCGTATGGTTTGCTGGATTAGGGCATCGGTTCTATAAAGAAAAGAAATAAAGTATAAATAATATTGTATGGAATCCTTGCAGTAGTATCTTTACAAGATTATTAATGTGTTTTTGTAGTTCATATAACAACTGCTTTACTTTGAAAACTTGTGCATGAGAATAGTTCTGCTTCGTTCAAATTATGTCGAAAATTCGTATTAAGCCAGAACAAAATAGCAACAGTTAAAACGAACATAGATTAAGGACACTGTGAAATACGGCAAGGAAAATAATACATACTCCATGTCCACATTAGCAGTTGCTTCATCAATCACTAATATTTTGTTCTTCTTCAACAATGCACGTGCTAAGCAAAGTAGTTGACGTTCTCCAACACTCAAGTTGGAACCTGCTTCAGTTATCTCTGATTCCAATTTGCCTGGTAATTCCATCACACTTTCTTTCAGTTGTACCTGTTGAGGACAAAGTAAGCATAATGAATGCACTCTGTAATTTATAGTATATGTCAAACAAAAAAGAAAGAAATTTAGACTCGGTCACTGATGATCTACCTGAGTGAAGTTTTGTCTGACCAGACCGTGACGATGCTAGGACGCCAGAAAAAATGTGGAAAAAAATAACTCCAGTTTATAATGTTTACCTCAGCTATAGCTTGCCATATATCAGCATCTGCATACTCATTAAACGGATCAAGATTTTTTCTTAAAGTTCCACTAAACATAACAGGATCCTGAAAAAGATGATCTATAATATCACCTGCATCAATGCAAACATAATTTAATCTGAAAATCACGACAGGTTATCAAGATTGAAGTTGCAAAAGAAGAAGTGATGATGCCAGAAATGATAAGTACCACAAATTGGCACTTTTAACATATTACTAATTTTAAAGTTCCGGTTTAAAATTACATTTAGGGTGCTTAAACAGTACAGTATTAAGAGGATGCCTATTTTAATTTTACTAACCTGTGGAATAATTGATAACGTCTTTCTTAAATCTTTTAACTTTAAATCAGAAATAGGATATCCATCAATTCGGACTGTTCCGCTAACATGACCCATACGAAACAGCATGGACAGAAGAGAGCTTTTACCTGCACCAGTACGTCCGACTATACCAATCTGAGAAAAAGAGTTGTTACTATATCTCCGCATAAAAGTCACCAAATCGGATTGTAATCTTCATGACATTGCATCGGCTTTAAGTACTGCTTTTAACCCTATCATGAGGGAGATGAACAGTGTAACTAGTAAATATAGTAAAAACCTTTTTCAGCTTCTGGTAATAATTATTGTCAACATGTTACTGCATAATGTACCCAGAATATGATATATCCAAAAATTAGTTATGTTTTAATGAGATCAATTTAGAGTTAATTTAGAGTTACCTTTTCCATGGGCCTAATGCAGAAATCCAACTTCTTTAAAACACAGGGCAGCGAAGTGTGGTAGCTAAAGGAAGCTCCCTCACTAGTTATTGAACCCTTTTCTGGCCATGTTTCTCTCACATCCTTACTGGTGCCATTATCAGGTTCAGGTTCTAGCTTTGTGTATTCAAATACCCTCTCTACAGATGTCATCTATAAAAAACATAAAATATTCAAATTTAATCCATATTTTTGCTGGAACAGAAATGGTCAGTTTAAAGTTCTTTTAGAACATATAATTTTGAAAAAATGTCCCTTAACTTTTCTACACTATCTGTTACATCAGACATAAATGGTGTTCATGATGTCAAAAAAATACCCAGTATATATGCAAGTACATAGGACGCAATTAAAAAAGACAGACAAAAAAAACACATACCATGTTGTCAACTTCAGCACTTTGTCGTACAGTCCATTGAAAAACGCCACACAGCAACAAGATATATGACAAACTGACAGCAACTAAGCCTGTATCAATGTCTATATAATAAGAGAATTGTATTATTGCACAATGATTAAAAAAAGTAATATTAATACAAAGGCACATTCTCACTCCAGAGAGAAACAGAACGAAATTTGATATCTCTTAAACCTGATTTGTAGATTAGCTTTATGATTTTACGTCAAAAATACGTTTTTATCATTTAGAATTATTTTTTTATCCTAAGAAAGCAATTGTATCAGAATAAGTATTTGAATTTTAATATTATCCTTGTATTGTTGTGTTCTTAATGTTTTTTTCTGTTTCTTAAACCAAACAAGAAAACTCACGAACACACCAAAACAAGAAATTTATATGACCTAAAACACACGAAGCACATAGATCGCGGCGCGTGGCCTTGTGGTTATGGCGTTCGCTTCGTAATTACAAGGTCCCGGGTTCGGTCCACAGCGCGGGCATGTTTAGCAAGTGTCTTTACCACAGCTACGGGACAACCCATGCCATGTGAGGGAAATTGGGTAGGCTAGCCGGTGTATACCTAATGTATACATTCAGAACACAGGACCCACATTAATAACAGTGTTTCCAACACTGAAGTGGCTTTATCCTGTATAAATATTCGGAATAATAATAATAATAATCTTTACCTACCTATATATGAAGTTGCAATTATTGGTGCAAATATTGAACAGATTGAAAACAAGACAGTCAACAAATCCAAACGTTGGGAAAACCATCTTGAACCTGATAAAAACATAAACCACGCTCCAGTTTGATAATCTTGGCAAGTATAAAATTCGCGCACAACTTTGTCTTGAATGTCGAAGGAGCGGATAGTTGTTATGCCAGCTAACGTAGCTGAAATGTGTGTGTACAACGGACTACGTGCTAAACAACAAAATAATTAATTACTAATACAATATATATGTAATACATACACCATGAAGTGTACTAATGACAAGCAACTCAAGGTATGCGCAGATAACGCGTGGAATTACTGTATTTTGTTAATCAAAAATGTTTTGCAGCATTTTTAACAAAGATGCCTTACACACAGCTTCCAATCTTCGTAATTCACGAGAACTCTTCATGTAATAACGTCTTGCATAGAAGAATATGATCATCAATGGAATGACAAGAACTGTTAAATATGGAACGCTGATACAGTTTAATATGATAATCGCTAATGTTAATAAGGAGAGCTATAAATAAAGGAAATATAGGTGTAAGATCTATTTTTGATTTTTTAAGACCTTTTAACTTGAAAATATGTGTTTTCTTTGTGTCCTTGACATCGTTATAATTTCAACATTCGATGCTAATAATCAACTAATAAGGCCTTCACAACTGGATTAGAAAACACAATGGCAAAGTAAGACCAATTATATCACAATGAATATTTAATATGAACCTAGTAGCGTTTTAAAGGGTCGGGAGAAAGGTTTTAATCGAAACAATAGCAGTTTGCAGAGTGTTTCAGTGCTTCTGTAAAACAAATCATTTGCAAGGAGTCAAAAATATCTTAAATTAGGAATACTTACATAAGCTAAATCAAAGAATGTCCATGGTAGTTCATCGTCCATGAAATACACATCGCGTGAAAACCGGTTTAAGATTTGACCTAAACATGAATAAAAGACGCTGAATGATGAATATAAACTATAAATGGTATCAACACTAACTAGTACTTGTGATATTGTGCACAAAAATGTCCAAATGTTACCAAATACTAAGCTGTGCCTCAAATTTCTAGAAAGACACTGGTTATAGTAACTCAGATGTCTCTTTACTTAACAAGTCAAACTGAAGTTGAATTGATCACATTTTTTTTTCATAAGATCGAGGATTCTAATGAGTGCTTTACACTAGGCAAGGCTGAGACAACTGCTTAACAATATTAGTTGCAATTGATCAGCATTTTTATTTACTAAGGCCTCACCTACTGGATTCGTGTTGAAGAAATACATAGGTGCCTTTAGAACAGCATTAAACATCAAGTTATGTAACTGTCGACTGCATCGGACAAGTATGGCATACAAATATGTCGTTCGGAAAAAGTTCATCAGAAAGCTAACAGCAACAAGGGAGGCGAAGATATAAATATTAATGTGTGGATCACTTTCAACATAAAACTTGGCTGTAATTGTGACATTTTTATTGCGCTGTTCTTCACCATTCGCCCTAAAACAGAATGAAAACAAAATTCTATTTAAGAGGATGTAATAACAAAAAACGTTAATTTTCGAATGATTTCGTAAATTTATTAAATTTACCCAATTTTCAAATTTCATTATTGAAAAAGATTAGTCTAATCATCATATGGTTTGTTTCCACAAGTTTTGAACAAGAGCTCCTTTAAAAACATTTTTTATTGCAAAAAGAAACTTGTTACAAAAAAATAAAGGCTTAATAGTGAGAATGTATAAAGATGAGGTCTTGCAAATGTAGTATTACAAATTCATTAAAATCTAAAATAATCTTCGTTTTCCTCGCTTACTGTTCCACACAATGCATTACCAAAACAACTTTAAAACAAAAGTATATGGACATCTATTGCAACTGGTCAATGCAGTATAAATCTTACCATTCAGCAAGATAATAATCAGTTAGAGTTAACATTACCTAGAAAAATATAAGAAGAAGTATTTACCATCTTAACCATCATTTTATAATGAAAAAGAAGTAAATTTTCCGAAATATTTAACTATTCTTTTATATTGCATACATTGAGTTCATACACCATTCGTGGAAACCACATGCTGGTACTAAAACATTCAAGCACGTGATAGAAAAATCTATATCATTGTTTTATTAGATTCCTGTAAAATTTAAAAGGCTTAACTAACCTGGCCTGCTATTAATGATAAAACCAATGCCAATGTAGCGAGCCAACCAACGCCTTTCAAAAAGTACTGAAGATACAATTTAGCTGAAATTGATCCACGTTTCCTACTTTCTTCTTCTTCAACTTCTTCGTTCCTTCCAGAGTCTACATTACAGCTCTAGAACAACGAATAATCGATTAGCTGATAATTCTTAGAAAATATTCTTTAGGCGTTACAGAAAAGTAAGTTAAAATTAATGAAGTTGATGTAGGTCGTTAGTCATTTCATTGTTGGGCATTTTGCGAAGTTTCTTAACTTAGCTTAATGATAAGACTCATTTTCTGTTTGAAACAATCAAGGTCAGTGTCAAAATGGCCTTAGATATGCCGTGTTATGTCTTGGAGAAAGGTTATTTATAAATAAACTTTACATTTAATGACTCGAGTGAACCATGTAGGCCTTTATTACTCTGTCCAATGTCGGTAGTTACTTTGGATAGACCAATTATGTTTCGACCAACGGGCATGTATTCAATTTGATCTTCAGTTTCTATAGCTAAGTTGTGTTCCCACTCCTTCTCGTGTGATTCTTCATGTAGGATACTAATTAGGTTCACACCTTTTTTAGACAACTCTTGTAGAGAGCCGGTAACGGTAGTGGAATCCTAAGAATAATATACGCATGAAAAACAATAATTTAGTTGGATAGACGTGTGAGGCCTATAAGTGTGGGAGATACCTTACCTTTTTCAAGCAGACAATATCTGTTGCATATTTCAAGTACTGAATCTGATGCGTGGCAAGAACAACAATCTTTTTGCGAAGCAAACCATTGATACACCTGTGAAATAATTTTAACGTGTATTGCAACGTCATAACAATGAAAGCAGTTCTCATGAATCAGTAGAAATAAAACAGGCTGCATTAACCACGTGGGAAGGGTCAGGTGACAGAGGGGGCAATTTAACCCAAAAAACTTGGAAGAAGAAACCTGTTTCTTTAATTACTGCAAGCAATAGGTTCTGTAATACATAAATGGTATTGTTTTTAGACGCTCTAAGCGGAACATTTTGCAGAATTTTCTACCCCTCGGGGCTAATCATGGTCACTCCTCTGATAAATGGTATAACATTGCCCCTCCGAAACTACTTTGCTTCCTAAAAATCCTATCAGCAAATCAGCAAAAAACAACACGAATCTTAATACATCAAGCTCATTTTTGTCACAACTTACTTTTCAAAAATATATTTCCCAACTTTCGTATCAACTGCACTTAAGGGATCATCCAATAGATAGATACCAGCATCAGCATAAACTGCCCTAAACGTTTTTGAGAAACGAAAAGTAAGTAACTTTCTTAGTAAAATGCAGTCAAGATCTTTTTCCCTGAAAATATTCATTCACAAATAAACTTTCAGGAATACAATAATAGATTTCAGATTTTTTTAGTTTTTTAGATTTATCTTTATAGATAGATTCGAAATGGAATATATTTTATGCATCTTTAGTAATTGTTTGGGTTAAGCTGTTACGCAAATTGTTGGGTCACAGTCTCAATAGACAGACCTGATAAGAAGAGTACTTCGTCTCCAACTTTATTGATTCAGAAGAATCTATCCCGTCGGAGATTTTCAGCAGTATAATTAAATAAGCAGACGTACCTTGCTAAACTAACTCTAGCTTTCTGTCCACCACTTAACGATACACCTCGCTCGCCAACTAATGTTAAATCTCGCTTTGCAAATGATTTGATGTCCTGCGAAAAAACAAAAGTTATAAAGGTTATGCTACATGCTTAATCTAACTGTTAAGAATTGTTAGCATAGAAAGATAGCACATATATTCCTCATCGATGATGTCAAAAGAAGCGTTTTTACCTGGAATTTTCACAGTTATAACATTTTGCATGAATAAAAACTATACAAGCAATAACATTAAAACTGAACAAGGATGGAACAGGAGAGAAATAACAAAGATTACCTGTTTCAAAGCACATGCAGTTATCGTTCTTTCATAACGTTCCTTATCGAATGCTTGTCCGAAAAGAATATTGCTTCGAATCGTTCCTGAGAATATCCATGCTTGTTGTGCAGCATATCCAATGGTTCCATTCCTGGTGACATTTCCTTTCTTTATGGTAATTTCATTCATTGCTGCTGTCAAGACGGATGACTACAAAATTAATGGTCTTAACTATAACACTTTTACACTATTATGTCATTTTTTCAACATATTTATATCTAAACTAAATTCTCATTCTAAAGATAGGTAACATTTAAAGTAAACATTAATCAACTACTAAATCAATATTTTGCTTTGTTAAAACTGTGCTACTCCAGTAGATATATAATGCAGGGTTTCAAACGTTAGTAAGATTTTATTAACATACCTTTCCTGAACCAACAGGTCCAACAACCATCACTAAAGAATTCTAAAAGTAACCAATACATTCCCATTACTTTGATTTCTTAACAGGAAAGAAGAACCTACATATTCGTTTGAATCAACTCGTCAGCTGTTAGCCTATCGCATTGAGTACTGACTGCTATGTATGTGAAGGTTTTACATTTTAAAGCTATAATACATATTCTATATCAAGCAAAAAATGCAAATACTACTTTTTTAGCTAATGAGGTTTGACTAAATATTATGTTGTATAACAAAATATAAAGTCCAAATAGCAACAAAGCATAGGCATAAACAGTTTTAACATGAATAAAATGTTTTTGTACATTTGCCTTTCTTAAACAGGAAGGAAGATCTTGACCGTTTAGAAAAGAATGATATGAGAATGGTTGTGGATGTGTAACGCCAGTCTGAGAGACAGAAAGAGTTCAGATGAGCTAAGAAGCAGGCTAAGTATCCGTAGAATTAAAGATGTTATCCAGATAAGAAGATTGAATTGGCTGGGGCACTTGGAAAGAATGGAGGAGGATAATTGGGTAAGAAAGTGTAGAGACTTGATAGTTCCTGGGGCAACGCCCAGAGGCAGACCGAGAAAGACTTGGCAGGAGGTTATAAGGACAGACTTGATACAGAGGAAGTTGATTTTAGATCTAACACAGTCTAGATCAGATTGGAAGAGGATCATTAATATACCCCGTCCAACCCATGCTAGCATGGAAAACGGACGTTAAGCCGAGAATGATGAATGAATTATGATGAAACACTTCACACATTTGAGCCAGTTAATGTTTTTTATTAATTAAGTTTGAAACAAAATCGAATCAAAGCAAAATCCTACAATATCTTGCTATTACCTCCGAATCTGCTTTGAAAGATAAATCGCAAATTACATCTTCTAAATCCTAAAATAAAGACAGAGAAAGATTGGCGTCAAAGATTGGTGTAAACTTGACAAGATTAGAGTAACATCTTCTATACACCTACATTGTTCCAAGATGCAGTGACATTCTGGAAATGTAATAAAGGCTCATTCTTTGAAGGTGTCATAGTATAACTTTGTTTCATTGTTGGCGATTTATTCTGAGTTTGTTCATCTTCTAACAGAAAAGCCTAAGTAAGGAATCCAATGTAATGTTAGTCGGTTATATCGTTAGTCTAATCTATCGTATACAATCTATCTATCGTATACAACATAGCAGAAAATGTGGATATATTTCTGTTTAAAAGTTAAAAGCATATTATATTCTTATGTGGCAGAAAAGAAATACATTAATGATGTGACCAGCATTAGATATTGATGCACGGGCAGGCTAGCAAAAGACAATCATAAGCACAGTCTAATCGCTTTTAGAGATGTTTTGATTTTGGGCTGATAATTGTTTGCATGTAATTTAAATAGTAACAGACATGAAACTTATAACTGCAGCAACAACAACGACAACAACAACAACAACAATACATCAATATCACAAAAGTTTAGTCGTAAAAAACATTGATCAATCTACTTTTGGTTATCCATTCTGAAACAGTTTAATTATCTCACCTGAATTCTTTTGCAGCTTACGTAAGCTTCAGTTAACATCTGTATCGATAGTGGAAAGAACAACACGACACCCAAACGAATTGCAAAGAATAGAGGTAGTACCAAAAACACTATTGATAATTTAATTCCATCACCATATTTATAAATGAGCGCGAATGTTGCAAAAGAAACCAAATATGGACTGACTGAGAACATGGTATTGTTGATGGAACGAGCAAGAGCTGTTTTCATAATGCGGTTGCTCTCGTCTCTGAAATAAACAAATAAAATAAACAAAATGTCTGGTCACAATAAAAAATCCCATGCACACGATTAAAGATTAGTTTAAAATTGAGATGCATATGGCAATTTGAAACATTCCTTACCGTCGGACTTCGTTGACCATTTGAGCAAACGAATCTTCCCATGTGTACATTTTTGTAACTTGCATTGATGTGATGACTTCATTCATGATGTTAACACGCTGGTCCGTCTTTGCAACAGTTTTTGATCTGGAAAGAAACTGAGAACATTGACCAAAATATACTGATTAACGAGAAACCATTTTTACCAATTTTTGCTACTATTTCAATATTTTCTTTTAAAAATTTGAAAGGTTTTGGATATTATATACATAGCATATCGGTCTAAAGTTTGAATTGTCATGGGCCTGGGAGACGGAATAAAGTACTATTATGTTCAATTGATGAAAGTTTTTGAACAATACTGCAACAAAATGACTTAAAAAATTCTACTTCGGACGTTTTGATAGAGCTACGAATTATAAAAAGTAAATAAAAATAAAAATAAAAAAAATTAGAACAGCATTTGTACCTCATGTGTGCGAAAAACTTTCCAAACCAAATTTGAATAGGGATTGTGATAACTAATACACCAATGCCAGCAAGACAATATGGACCTATCTCTCTCCATAATATAAAAACTGCGACCATCAGTTGTATTGGTGAAATCCATAAATAATTCGAAAATTTAAACCCCTAAAATTTTGAAAGCAACGTCACTAAAGAATCCAAAGGAGAAATTGTTAAGAACTAGGCATCATTTGTATTTCGTTCCATTGCCACCAAAAATTGAGTCGTATAAAAAATAATAAAAATATTTATACGATATAACAATATAAAAGAGGTAAAAGAAAATGAATAATTTTCTTTATTATATACCTGTCAACTCTTTTTATATACAATAAATCTAAATGTTCCGTACAACCGTGCAATAACTGACGCGATATTCCACACTTGTTTTGATATTTTCAATTTGCAATGCAATGACTTCCGTAAAATGCAATGACTTCCGTAAACAAAAACGAGATCGAGATATCGTTACTCTCTTTCATGGGCCTTCTATTTGGCAAAAATGCAATAGAAAAATAAAAAATGTCTGACAAAAAAAGAGATGTTAGGTATATAATAAAGCATATATTGCTTGCCCGTTCGTCGAATATCAGATTTATCCACTCTTGGTGAGGCAATATTGCTCACCTCGAGTGGATAAATCTTGTTATCATATACTTTGAGTTTTTCTCGCAACTTGATTGGCTAATTTGCACGAAATATGTATGTATTTTGTTTTTTCAACCGAGAAACGGGTGCAATTTTTACTTATACAGAGTGCAAAAAGCTTATATTCTTCCTTTGATTGGCTGATTTAGCGTGCAAAAAGTTTATATTGTTTCCTTGATTGGTTGAAAATTCGTAGGAAAAGCCTATTATGTTCTTAAAAACGAAAACTTGTCGGTGAATTTATTTTCACAAATATACATTTTATGACTCAAAAATTTTCTTTTGTTTCAACAGTCATTAAATAGTCATTAATCATAGAGCACGCGCTCTCCACCGGGGATGCAAAACAATTGAATTATATCAGTCAACTCGAAAGAATAATATAATAACACGACGATGGAGTTCTGTGTTTTTTGGCTTCACAATGATAATTTATTCTTTTAAAAATTCATAGTTTTTATTTCCATTCAAATTCTATCAAGCGTGACATGAACATAATTTGTTATAATGATCTAAATCGCACGTGACTTCATAAATTCAAATAATATATAAGTTCATAAATATAAATGAAATAAATTACCTTGCAGTGATTTTATTGGCCCCCATAACAATGCTTGTTAATATCGAGAACATAATTAAGCAGTGTGCAACCGACTATGTGAAATTAACAAATAAAAAGACCTTACCTCTTGCACTTTATGAACGTCAGATGAGATTAATGTCACTATATGACCAGAGGTTACTTTTGATAATGAATTATTACTCAGACGTAGGACCTTGTGAGAGAGAAGTTCAATAATAAAAAATTTGAATGGTTCCAAATTGAGATGGCTTTGTTAGAGGTAATAAAGCACCAATAAAAACACTTCTAGAGGTAAAAATGAATAAAAAATCTTCACACGCATTAATGTGTTCATGTGTGCCCCTTAATAAGTCAAATAATAAGGAGAATCAGATTTACAGAGTCAAAATATAACAGTTTTTATATTGCTTTTATTGTCACACCAAAAGATGGAGTGATATGCCTTACTGCCTTACAGCATTGTGTATCAGACATGCAACATGTTGATATTTTTTAAAAAAATAATTGGGTCCTGCTCATCCATATTATTTTCGAAACTTCAACCACCATTCTTTTAAGAGTTATGTAAAGACTGTAGAAGGTATAGGGTTAATGTTCATATCAAATTTTATAATTTCAACTAATATAACATCAAAACAAAATCCCTTACTTTTTTATAGATCATACCAATACAAGCGGTCTTTAATCGAGTACCAGTTTTTTCCAAAACAAGAAATGTCTGATGAAGCAATGCCCAACCAAGAACCAAACAAGCTGATAGGGCGGCTGCCCAATAATATGCTGAATTGTCTTTACCAAAGTCAGGATCTGAGAAGTTCTGTATAAGTTGTTGTAGAAAAATAGTTTGAGACATCCTCAGCAGCTCCTAAAGGAATATGATTATAGTAGCTTTGAGTGATTCCTTTTGTTGTAAAAAATAGTCACGATTAAAAATATATAGACATATAAATATATAGACAGATATGTATGCAGCTAACGATCCAGCATAGCGATATAGCTATGTTATTCTATAGGTATGATTAAATTGTGTTCTATTTGTAATCTTGTTAGTCAACTAACATAAGATTAAACTGAACTGAATTAAAAATGCGACCTTATTCAGCTCGATAATGCTAAAATCCGGTGGATATGAGTCCATAATTTCTTTGATGTGTTCCTTACAAAACGTTATAATAAATAACCTTAACATTAACAAAGAGTAAACACATCTTGTAAGCAAAACTTACAACAAGAAGTTGTGAGAAGCCACACAACAATAGTGTGCATCCTTTCATTTTCCAGAGACACTTCAAAAAACTGGATTTTCTCTTTCCCAACTTTTCCAGTTGCCACATTCTGAAATGTAAAGAACAAGCATTTAGTTGGTATTAAAGAAATCTTCATTAAAGAAATCTTCTTTCAAAATATATCCAAAAATATATCTAACAATAGTGCAAGGATCATTTTGTCACAAAACCACAATTTGTTTAAACAAGAGTTTTCCGTTAAACTATGATAGGCAAAAAAATGTTTATTTTTCCAGCTGTGACTATACTGATTTTTTGAAATCAAAGTCGAAGTCTACTGTAGCTAATTACTTTTCCAATTCTTCAGACAGGAGCTCTGACGACTCTTCATCAGTTATATCATGTACATCGCCTTTTTCAAGTGTTCGCGAATTACCCAGTGCGAAGGCCTGATTCAAATACCTAAGAAAGTAAAATTAAAAAAGTAAGTGACAAAATTAAAGATACATTAAAAATAGGGTGCATTCGTCGAACAAATAGCACTTATGCAGGAAGTAAGGGTGGGGCAAGTGGCGCTTAGTCCCTTTCCTTTTATTTTTAAAATATGTTGTTGTTTATTCAAAAGAACATAAAAATAATAATAATTCCTCGCCTCTTTAAAACGATCGATGAACCAATTTTATTAAACTTCAATTTAGAGGTTCTAAGTTTCAAAATCTTTCCACTGAATTGAAGCTCACATAAAGGGCTACACGGCTTGAATGAATATAAATTGTACATACCACAAGAAGAACCTCGATATGAAGTTTGCACCTTTCAATGGGTTTGGGGTGCGGGTGGCATCTTTTAGGGTTTCCATTCCTTTAAAAAATTATTACTAATTAATTATAAGCTCTAATTATCACTAATCACTACATCCATTTTGGAGTACTATGAAAGGGTTTGAAGTTTATAGGTTCCTTTTTATTGCATTATACAAAATCCAAATATATTTATATATAACAAACAATTTTTCACCTTGTAATTATAAACCAATAAGGTAGTCTAACAAAGTTATCTTTTTCTTTACGTTCTCCTAAAAAGATTTTTATATGCTTCAAGTTAACTGAAAGTTTAAAGGTTTTTGCTTTAAATTTTTAGTAAATAGTGTAACATGCCATTAAAGTAAAGTAAAATTAATAAAATTATAACTAGAGTGCATTCCTAACTTTTTCCAGACCAAATGACTTCTATTTTAATTTATAAAAGGTCTTTTTTTACATTACGTTTTTTGGTATGTGGACAACCTGTTAATGACCTGTTATGGCCCAATAGGCTCTAAAGGTGCTCCTTTTTGGGTGGAATCTAACCCTAACCTTATATGATATCTGTCAAACCGGGGTGTAATTTGTACCGGTATGATTTTCATACGGGCGCCAACTCATGCCGTCTAGATGTCTTATAAAATACCTTATCGGTTAAAATTTCGTCGGTCAAAACATTTCGTCGGTTATAAAATTTAGCCGGTGAAAAGTGACGAAATTTTTTTCAAATTTCGTCACTTTTCACCGACGAAATTTTAACCGATTAGGTTGTTATAATACCAAAACTTATGTTATGTAAGTTGCTTTGAACAAAAAATGGTTATAGCATGTTCTTCTGATCTGTGTTTTTTGAGTACATAGTTGACGCAAATTAATTAAAAAAATCTATTGTGTTGATTTCATTGGCATTTCTCGATACCATGGTAACAGCTCGGGCCTGTCAGTTAAATGAAAGACGTCATTCTACTAATTGGACGAAATTCATGCACCGACGCATACGGCTAGAGCTGGTTTGGTGATCTTATGTGCTAATAAGTCGAAGTATTTTCTTCACACAACTTTTAAAATTGTAATATAGATGTATAAGAAAGACTTTTCACAACTATCCTTTAACTATATAAATATGATATAGATATATGTAAAAGTAGTTCTTTTTACAAACCTTCTACTCTTAATATGTATTGTATTGTTATATAAGACTAGTCGTAATCCGTGGAAATATCCGCGGGAATTTAGCTGTCCGAAAACCCACGATGATTTGCTTGTCGTTACTCGCAGCTACTATTTTTGGCTCATAGAAACACAGCAAGCATTATCTCCTATAATAATACAGAGACTGTGTCTGTCTGTTTGTAACAGGCAAAGTGGATTTCTCCACGGGCCTTATCGACTAGTAATATAGAAAGTTTTATGTTCTTAAAATCCCTAATTGGTATACACATAACGTTATAAAATAAACTACTTATTAAAAATGACATAGATCTTATTTAGGGATACAAAAGCAGCGACTTCGATCATTACGTAAAGCACGTATCAGTGCAGCTTCTGGAAGGTTAGCTTCTTATGGCAACGTCACAGAATACACAGTGTGTATAGAGGTTATGCATAGTGCTTAAGCAAGTTACATCTTTTTGCCAACTTCAAAATACACGCACTAACCATAGAGTTAAACAACTTCGCTTCTGAACTACTTTTTACAAAATACAGGCCATAGGATATAAACCTTCATTTACTTAAACCTTTGTTTATCAATGCATTGTAAAATCCGAACATTGATGTTTTAAAGGTTTTAGTTTCCATTTAAAGAGAGATAATCCTGTTCTTTAGAGTTGTGTTATATTTTGCTTTGGGAAAATGTCTTTCCGAAAAAAGTAGTAGACAGGATAAAAGCTGGTAAAATGCTGAGGATTTAAGAATTTTTCAAGCAAACTTGTATGATAACAATCGCGCAGTCATATTTTAAAGAAATGATTATACATATATATCTGAAATATCAGAAAGGAAAGATTTTTAAAGGAATTTATTCCCATAACCACAGAGTGTTTACTGACACCCTGTGCCTATTTGACGAGGGAAAGAAATACAGTAATGCTAAGCTAGAAAACGAAGTACAGCTAAATCTAACCATCAGCGCTTTCACAATTTTACTATGCAACAATATAAACATTACTCTATCAAACTCACCTTTTTTGTGAAAAAACAATCACCTCTCTTTCGTGTAACTTATTTAAAGTTCTAACATTTTGATGCGCCTTTTATGCACGTCGACACCCGTAATAAGAAACAGCTAGTCTAATAATGGATTTCCTGCCGGCTTCTTACAAATCGGTGGTTTTTGTGGCATTGTTAGATGTATAAAAGGAACGCATCTCCGGCGACGTCAATTTTTGGCACGCAGTCAAAACTCATTATAAGCATACCCTGCTGTCTTATAGTGAATCCGATTAAGTGAGCGTTTGCATATTCGTAATTGCAGCAGAACTTACAGCTTCCGCTTTATAGTCGTGCACGATAACATTTCAGCATTTTTTATTAAAAACAAAGCTAAAGCTTTCTTCTCTATATCATGATATATTATGGTGCTGGCCGCATGTCATCTATCAGCCAAAATGGTAGCTGTGAGTAGCGATGGGCGAAATCCCTCCGAATTTTCTATAGGCTAACGACTGGTATTTGTAATAACGAATGGAAATGAGATACATGGCAAAAACTTTCTTAAAAAAGCATAACAAATAAACACTATGAATAGATTCTCCCAAACTCTTTTTCTCAGAGTTGTGTAGCTAGCTATACCTGAATCTTACATTACTGACAAGGTATAAATTGTTGTTCCTTGTTCGATTTTTTCATTTATTTTTTTATTTAGACTTGGTTTACATGTGTAGTAAAAAAACTAATTTTCACCAACTATTGAAAACATAAAATTATAAAATTACAAAAACATTCAGAATAGATTGTTACTGACAAATCGAACAATGACAATGTACTCTCGTGTTTCGTACCAATGCTAGGCCCAATATGGTTTTAACATTTGTACACTTCTATAACTAGTCACGGAATTTTTTTCTGGTGAATTAAGTCGTGATGTAATCGAGTCAAATAGTCTGAGTCAGTAAGTCACTGTGTGTCACTGATAATGCCGACGGCCGAGTTGATGTGACCTTTTATTGCAAAATTGCGATAAAATATATGCATGAAATGAACGAGTGACTTGTAGCGGATTGAGAAATCTAGGTATACGTGCAACATCTTTCGTTTTTTGTGAAACATTTATGCACGATAATGTGCACGGTTACTTATACCAATATATGTCACATACGCACCGTTGTTCCTATATCCATGCACACTTCTTACACATGTAAGTTAAAGCATAACCTTAAGTCTATATAACTATATATAAAAGTTACACGAATATAATGTCTTTTATAGATTAGATTTGCTTGACCACGAACCATACTTCACACTATTACCGATCTTCACAAATCCAGCTTGCATTTCCGTATCGTTATTACTTGTCGTCTGTCTGTAACACAAGATGATCTCGTGCTGAAGGACGCACAAAACAATTGTGCACCAAACACCAAACTCGATATATTTCTACCAATTAACGTGCCCAATTGAGAATCATCAGTGCCAAAATAATTTACAGTAATAAACCAATCAACAGGCTTGCATTGAAATAATAGCTAAGTTAGCAAACTCTGCACAGTTTCGAGAAGCTTTACTCCTCTGGGAAATAAAGAAACGAGCCAAAATAGATACAAGACGAATGGTCATTAGTGAGGACGTTGAGTCGAGTCACACAGACATAAAAATGTTTTTTATTGTTTATAGAGATGTAACTTTGGAAAGTTGGAATATTAACTACAGGTAGACAATATTAAATCAAGAAGTATAGTTTTACAAACCTTTTATAGATCAAAATCTTGTGAAAAATGAAATAGCTAAGGATGTAAATATTTTATTCAAATGAAGAAAGGCAGGAAGAAGAAAGAAACTTCGTACGTAAAAACGTCAATTAACTATTTATATCTCTCTCGTATATAATCATGCAGAATTGTACACAAGTTACTACAATTAATTGTATAATATTGTATACAATATATCATAGCAGTGGAAACTGCCTTTTTCACAGCCCTAACAATTTGTAGCTTATCCTTAATAAACGGACACCTCTATAAGATGGAAATTCCATGCTGAAATTTACGGACAACTTACTAAACACGGAACACAAGAAACTTAATTTTTTTCTATCTTTAAAAAACACTAACGACTAAGGGAAATCTTTAGGAAATTTGTACTGTAACTTTTTTAATTCTGTTTCTTCATTTATACAGACGTATTTTTATGAGCAAGCAGTTTATAAGCAACTTTACTAAAACCTGCGAGATTTATAAGCAATTTCAGCATAGCAGTATTTTAATAAAAGCAACAATTTTAAGTTCTAAGTCAAAGTTGTAAAAATACATTGTACCAAATCAAAGGAAAAGTGGCTTCAAATGTTCGGTTTGTTTTAGATAACCGTTTAAAACATTTCGCTCTCTCTCTGATTTTAGGCTAAATATTGTCTAATGCTAATAAAACTAATTGCCTTGTGAGTATTGTGCAAAATAATTTGAATTAGTTATTTTCTAAGTAACTGCTAAATCAACTTTTCTATCAATTTAAAGGTATTTTGGGCATTAGAAGTATTGGGTCAAAAATGTATTTGCTTATAAAAACCAATAACTGCTTGGGGCTGAAATCCTGGTGTAAATATACTGAGACAAGACAGCGAATTTTAAAATTCATCGCTATGAATAATTACATAGGTAATTTTTATATCAGATTCACTTGTCAATGTTCAGAGCGTACTTAGGATATTTTCGGTTAAACACAAACTTAAACAGAGCATTGGCTATTTGACGCTTTTGTGTATATTTGAGAGATAGAGAAGAACTGGCAAGTTTTGCCTCAAAATGTTTCATTAAGATTGTAAGTGATGACACAAACCGTCTTTTTTTGCTCCTGTTAGCACACCATACACAAATATGAACACAGACTCATGACGATTTGGTCATTTCCATATTCCTAGGAGAAACAAGATCTTTTTGATAACGTTGTAGAAAGTATTAGTTGCACATTGTTTTTGAGATTCGCTTTTCGTTGAGAATGAAAATGTTTGAACCTTTCAAGATACCATGCATTTATATAAATGATTTATCGTCTTTTAAACCTTTCTTTTTTTGCCACAACCGTGACAACCGTTTTGTGTAAAGTGAATTTTAAAGGTTGTCATGTTTTTTGCAAATTCAAGTTGGAAGCTCATTTAAGATTAAAATTGCATTTTTAAGATTAACAAAATTAAAAACATTAAAAAAAATCATGGTATTCATTTAACATTCGACCTAATCACGAGAACTTTGAACCTGAAATTGAATCTGAACACAGTTCTGTGACACAGGAGGTAGTGCTATCCTATCTAGCTGCCAGAATAACATTGTTTGTGTTCAGGGAAATTCGACTTTTAGGATGAGATTTCAACAGAACGGAATTTTTCTTTTTCTTAATGCCAATATAGATTTCAATACAATATTTTTACTTTATCGATCAAAATCATAAATTGACATTCAGAGTGAATTCTATTAAAAACGGAAAGGGCCTAAATGGGGATGTCTTTACATAAGAGACTCTAATACTTAGAACGGATTGATTAAGTTCAGGTCATGCATTGAAAAACGTTTTTATAAAGCAGACTTGTTTAAAAATGAGATGCATTTTTTCCACCTATGGCGTCCGCCATTTTTTCCACCAAAAGTCACCGCTTAAAACAAATTCCACCATATTGTATACACTTGTTTTTTACAGTAAAACGAGGCTTTTTTTTTTCTTAGAACCAGATAAGTGATCACCCATTTTTAGATACATTTCCGACATTTAGAATGAAGTTAAAAAGTAGGAACACGTGTTGCGGTTCTCAGCAGCGGTAGGTGGGTCGGTACAGATACCGTCATGGAAAAGGAGTAAGATTTTACATGAGATGAAGCTGGTACTATACTATGGATTTTTCATTTTTAAAATCTGAAAAAGTTTAAGAAAATCTTGTTGCAAAACGGTAACTTTACTTAGTCCTTACGTTTCATACAAATTTAGTTTTAAAGTTTCCCCCTTTTTTATATCACTCCTTGCTTTAAAATCTCTACGATTTAACGTAAAATTTAAGGATTGTTTAAAACATAGAGATACAATATCTATGTTTAAAACGATTGTTTTTTTAAGGAAATTCGTTTTTCTGTACAAAACCCGTCCACTATACGTCTTAGAATGATAAATGGTAATGACCCTCTAATAACGTACATTAATTTGCTCATCTTCAAGCAATCAAGTTTTATTAAACCTGAAAGCGGAAACTAATTATATAAAAACAGTTTATACAATTCAAAGAATTAGAGAGTTCAAAAACACGGAATAAAGTTCCCCAGAGTGTATTTGTTAATTATTTATGTATTTTTAACACGTGACTCTTAAAGCCACGTGTGACGAATGTGATGTAGATGTATACTTTTTAGATGCTTCGGCAGTACGGAAAATATTTTGTTGATATAAGACACGTTTTCATGAGTTCCTTTTCACGAGATATTACAGTATTATCGTCAATGCGGAACACAAAAAAACACAAAATTCGTGAAGAATGACCATGCTGACGTCAGCAACAATTAGTACATTTTGAGAGTTTAGACTTAACCTAAGATTCTAAAATCCTAAGGCCACTTATAACATTGACTAACAAGTTTAAAATGTGTGAATCTAATATAGAATTAGCGTACGCAATTAGTTGTTGTGGCGAACTTCGAAATTAGCTGTCTTGTCTAAACATATCTAAGATTGTAGTCTTTTTCCTATATTATTTATTCCTATTCTTTTAAAGTCTTCACACAGTTTCGTATGTTATTCTTTATTTTTAGAAGTTGTGGCAATCTAGCTAGTTCTCTTCTGGCTTAAAAGTGAAAGTAGCCGAGTTGGCTACAACAAATTTTTAATAAATAATTCTTATCCTAACGCAGTTAGGTGGTTAAACCTTTTGCTGTGATATAAACTTTGGCAAAAGTGTATATTTTATTGATTACGGGAGAGAATAGTCTCATTAACGTCTGATACTGTAACCACAGCTGTAGGAGGTGTTTTCATTTACACTGACAAATTTGCTTATTTCACAAAAACTTATTCCGCAAAATAATATTGCTGGGTGATTTTTTAGCTTGGCGGGGTAACGACGGGCTCTTTCCTGTGCTTTTATTGAAATTGAAGTTGTAAAAACTATGCATATTGTCAGTGTCCTGCCGCAGTGCTGGAACATGCGTGATATGTCTGCTAGCTAGCTATACAAAACGGACCAACAAAATTTTAAACTTGTTGTAAGTAGTCACATCAGTTGTATAAAATTGTACTGACTTGTAGCCTTGTAGTAGACCGACTGGTAGCCTTGTGGTAGAGCGTTCGCTTCCAAGTCGGAAGTTCTTGGGTTCAAACCCCTGCCGAGTCATGCCAGAGACTATAAAAGTGGAAATCTGTCCTTTCTGCTTAGCAGTCAGGATGAGAATAGGATTGATATCTTAGGCGGTTGTCTAATTGAGCGATTGCTGTGCTTGCACGACCTTCGTAATTTGTCTTTTCTTTTCCAGCTTAATTTTCAAAACAAAAATCTATTTAAAATGTCAACAATGGAAATCTGTCAAAATAACTTTATTTACTATTTACTCAACGTTTTTTTTTGGTCATTTTTTTTTAACATTTCTTATAATCAGCAATTCTCTCATGTTTCTATGTTTTTGTAACAAAATTCGCCATCTTTATAGTAAATCGTCGCATATATAATGACGCATAAATAAATTATCTATGTCGGTATGTGAACCAATCGTATTACAGAACTCACAAGCCTGTACTAGGGGTTTGTTCGCCGCCTGTCTCGATGTCAAAAAGGCAAGAACGTCTGGGGACGAGGTTGGCTATAAAATGATCCCTAAAAATGATCCCTAAATGATCCCTAAAAATCATCCCTAAAAATCTTTTAGAAGAAAGTCAAACATAAAATTCATTTATTTTAATTATTTTGACTTATTTTTTAAATTAAAATAATTAAATTGATTAGAGAAATAATAAATTTATTAATTACTTTCGATCAACAATGATGCTTTTCGATTAAATCACCCCCTGATTCCTAAAAAATGGCGGAAAAGTCACAGGAATAACTCTTTCAAACACACAGACCGATGACGGCTGTTATTATAGAGATTAACATATGGATTGTTTTCTTGACCCATGAAATTCAAAGCTTTTTATAACAACTGACTGATGGTATCATTAATGATTTTAACAGACAAAGAAGAGTTCAATCTGTCTACCTTCATTGTGTGTTATCAAGAAATATCAGATTAAGTAAATTACCTGTTTACAGCAAAAGCCTCATTCCGTTCTCAACGAAAAGAGTTAGCACGAAAAAACTGTATTCGTAATGTTAACGAAAATGATTTTCCGGAGACCTTTTTTACAAAAAGAATTCCAGCACATCCTTGGTCTAAGAAGATGCACACACGACATGATGTACAACCAACACAAGTTCTGGGAAGATGTTAAGCGCAACCAGACACCAATCACTTATGCATCGTATCAACTGAAGTTGCTGGAAAATCAAAAAGAAATTTTTCAGGCACAGAAAATGGTGTCAATGATGTTTTATGAACTTAATACAACATGGGAGGAAAGTCATAATCCATCAGGTAGGTTTTTACAAATTTCTCAAAAACGCTTCGATTGTTTTATGACTATTTTCATTAATATACCCCGTCTAACCATGCAAGAAAGATATGAATCTAATATTTCACTCGTAGGACTTAAAAGAAATTATGACACAGATGGTCAAAGTTATATAATAGATGCTATGGAGAAGAGCTGTGTTTGGGGTGGTGCCTTTAATAACGATGAGCTAGTGTCTTGCTTGCGGTTATCGTATAAAAGAGAAAACGCCAGTTTAGATATTGAAAAGCATCCAATAAACGAGAAAATAAGGGAATTAGTATCGAAAACAAATGTTGGCGAATTGCAAAGAGGGTTTACGCTGCCTTCACACAGAGCTAAAGGTTTGAATAAGCAGCTTTTTGGATTATTTGCAAGGTACTCAATAAAAATAGGAGTGGAAATAGTAACTGCTTTCATTGATCCTTATTTTAAATACAACAACATTGGTTTGATTGTCGACGACGAATTTTACTATCGTGACGAAGAAAGATTATCCTTTCAACATTTCCCGCAAAAAGAATTGGAGAAAGTTGTAGCCTATGTAAAAAACCTGACTGAATCTCCTCCGTAGCGTTTTTTGTGATGTTATTAATGTTGTACACTATCCTGTAGCTAAGCTGGAAGGTCCTTATACAAGTTAATAAAGTAAGTTCCTTGGTCAATCTTTATGGTATGTGAAATAATTACAGCGTAAGATCCATTTACAAAAACATTCTAATTGCTTTCTTATCTAAATAAAGTTTTGTACGGTGTGTATGACTTCAGAAACACAATGTATATATCTAAAGTTCTGAATAAAATTTGCGTCGAATATATTTTTCAAGTATTTTGAATCATATCGCTATAGTAATAGCCATATTTTGTGTGTCCAAAATGGTCGCTGAATCGCTACTTTTTTCTGAAGATGCACGAAATAACGGTGACTCGGATATGTAACAAACTAAAATTTGACGAACGGGATATGTAAGACGGGTGGACCAGTGGATGTTTTTACGGGCTAACGAGTTAGTATGGAACATTCTGTAAGTTTTCTTCTAACAAAAGTATGAAATGATATGTGATATCGCTATATCGTATAGCCTTAAGATTACGTTTCAATACTTTAAGCATGTTTTTAACCGATATAAGTTTCTATCATGCTTATCTGAAAATACATTACTCTTACTGGAAAAAGTCTTTGCTCCAAATCATTTCGACTTATTTTCGCTTTTCGTAACGAGCTCATTAAACTTATCGCATTCGAGAAAACCAATTTCGAATGCTCTCTTAAACTCTGCTACGCAGTTTGACAACGGAAGGAACCCCCCGTGCATGTCTGACTGGTAATTATACTAAAACACTTAAAAGCTTTATTAATACCTAGAAACAAATTTTATAGAGTACGTGTACTATGCAGTCTAGTCTCATGGTCAGATCCTTACAGAAAGGCATGCGATAGTTATTTCTAGAAACAACTTTGACATGATTTTTGTGCTATAAAGTCTAGTTACCACGTCAAGACTGCCTGACTTAAAACAAGTCAGGTCAACTTTGATTGATCGAATTCGCGTTATTAAGTATATGATCTAGTCAATAACGCGGAATTACGGGTCTCGGAATTACGGGTAATTATTCGCACCGGGATTTCTAACTTAAAGATTATTCCGCGTGACGTAATATTTCGTGACATTCTTTTACTACGTTGCGTGACAAGGTTGTCAAACTCCGAGCTTACCTTCAAGATGTATTGGAAATGCTGATAGTAGCTGTTATTATAATATCTGATCTAAAAAAGAAAGAATATTTTTAAAATGGAAAAAAAAGAATACAAGGGTACAAGAATACAGTGGGTGATAACATGAAGGAAGTGAAACCACTTTGAGCAAAAGAGAACAACAATTATCAGAAATCAAACTAAAAATAAAAACATCATGTTCAACGATGAGTGGGCGTAACCGTTTTTGTACAGGGTTCGAGGTGAGTGGGTTGGATATTTTGGTACTTGGCTATCATCTCATGTTTTGATAATTTCTCAATATCTCAGAGGGTTAACATATTAAACAGTTCAAAAAAAATCGTAGCAACCACTTAGCTACCTCGTTTACAGGACTTTCTGCCTTTTTGATTAATTCGATCGCTCCATAATAACGGCTCAGGGGCCACAAGACCCTGTGGACGAGGTTGCTACTCAGTGATGTTTGTGCTTTCTCAGGTCCATTTAGTGTGAATTTAAATTGCAATAACTCTGGCAAAAAAGATTCAAACCTAAATTTGCAATGAGATTATTTTACACTGGTCTAATGGAATTATCATCAAAAATAGTTTTATATTATCTATTATATGTACTTCGAGTTCCAAAATTTAAATGTAAGGCAAAAAAGTGAAGTAGTTTCTGAGTTGAGAGTGCTGATAACCTGCATACATAACGGAGTTTCATACCGCACAGGTCTGGGCACTAGCGAAGCGCTTTGCAGGGACAAATTTTTGGATTATTTTCTTTTGTCTTTATAGCCCAAATAATTTTTATGGTCAGTTTTTCATAGCTATTCTGGTTAGTGCTGCGAAAAGAGGCGGAAATGCAAAATCCTGCCTGATTCTTCAACTATTTTTTTGCTTTTAACTGACGTTTTACCTTTTAATAACACGTTTAAATGGTGTTGCTAGCCCTCTTTGTGGTATATTGACAAGCGTAAGATGTTGGAATCGAAAAAAACTTAAATTACTGACTTTTAAAGAGAGACAAGAGGAGACATATTGTTGATGTTGGTTTTAGTAGCTAGCTAGCTAGCTTTAGCAAGCTAATGTACAATACATTTTGTGTTGTGAGGAATAAAGTAATGCTTAAAAAGAAACACTATTCTATCATTATCAGTGCACTTTGGCAAGAAGAAATAACAATTACAGCTAGAAAGACTTGAAAGCGGAGTAAGCTATTAGCTAGCTAGAGCTATGGATCTTCAAGTTTGACACGGATTAACGTGGTAGAGCATTTAATATAGAACTAGTCGATAAGGCCCGTGGAAGAATCCACTCAGGCAGAAGATTAGGTTGTTTTGCAGATTTTGCTCACGTCAACAGTGCATATACAAAAAAAAATGGCGAAATGTAGTTTATCTGTTGCCTGTAATGCGTACAGATTCAAACGTTAATAAAAATAATGTATAGGATCATATGTGTTCGCAAACGCATAAGGAGATATAAGTGTTTTAAAATTTTAAAATTTTGCTGACGTCAGTAAAGTCCTCTAAAGTACAAAAAAAACTTTCTTTAGAAATTTACACTGTAAAATCCACTTAGGCAGGAATACATAGGAAAAGAGAACCGTAACTTGTATTTTGATGACGTCTGCCAGGACCCGTCAATACACAATATTTTTTTCCTGAAATTTGTTGACACGTTGCTTCCAATGTGTAGAGCTTGAAACGTTAATCAAAATAATACATAGAATCACGTACAGCACCAACAATAATAATAAAGTCAGAAATAAAACATCTCAAATATTTACATCTTATAAAGTTACATCTTATTACGTTTGATTACGTTGAAAACCTTTAATATTTTAATCAGAAGTGTCAAAACATCAAATTTATATCTGGAAAATCATTTATTCGGTTACATACTATCCTGTTCCCCAAAAATATACACAAAATGTAAAAATTAACCGGTTAAGAACAAAAAATTTGTTTTCTTAGTATGATGATCTGTAGTGACCTTTACCAACCATTTTAACCGTAAATGTCAAAAAAGAATAAGGAGTAAATTTTGAATGAACAAAGATATTATTTTTGGAATATATATACGGTCCTTCCTCACAAAGTTTACACAAAATGTAAAACAGATCGGTTTTTGAGGAGCACATCCAAATCAACAAAAATCAGTTCATTTAGCATGTTCTATATTGCCATTGCCCATAAATCTTCCACAAAAAGGTTATGAAACACGTCAAATTATAGAAAAATCAGGCATTTCATACAATATAAAAAACAAAAAAGTTGTAGTCACAACAATCAGTAATTTTTTCATTATCACCAAACACAGTTATATATCACTACAATTTTAAAATTCTTTACAAAAATGTGAAACCATACAGTTTAGTTTTCCCCACCAAAAGTTTATAATATCAAATATGAAAAAGCCATTAGCTTACACAACAGCCTTCAGTGGAGTCCAATTCCACAAAAATTTGTTCTTTCAGTATATTGCATTTTGTCTTTTTTCCACAAAAGTTTACAAAAATTTTTAAAAAACAGCAGTTTGCAACATAAACAAAAATACGAACCACCATCCTCTCATAAATTAAAATAAAGTCATAAACCCACGTAAATTGCAAATCAAATGTCTACAACCCCCTGTAAAAATAACCTGGCATTTTACATTGTAGGCTGACAAAAGTTTAACAGGATGTCAGAAACAAAACAATAAAAAATAACTTAACATGCGCGCTTTAAATTCTGAAAAAATTTATTCCACTTGTCATATTGCCCGTGCTCCCCTTGTAAAGTTTACAGGAAATGTGAAAATAATTGAACTCTTATGGGCATAAAAATACATCGTACTATCCTTCAAAAGTTCAAGTCTTTGAAATTTTTATGTAGGTAGTTAGCTAGCTTGTTACATCATAATTCGTGCTCATAAAAGAAGAGAAGTTTGGAAACTAAGGTAGCTAGCTATAGATAATTAAAAAAGAGGAATAACAACAGAAGTCATAGGTTAGAGCTAGGCCATGGATGGGGAGCTGGACTTGGAGGCTAACATTAGCTAGCTAACAGTAGCTAAGACACCCAGTTAAATATACTTAAACTGGGAACACTTAGCTAAAACTAAAGCTAGCTATTTATGCTTAGTAAAACACATATAAAGAGAAGCAATAGTAATGTAAAATTAATAACATTACAGTTCAACAAACCAAATTTTTCCGTTTGTTAGTCAGCTAACAGCTTTATGTAGCATTTTGAATTTTAGGACAATACAATAGTTACGCGCCAGGGCATCATTAATTATGCAACAAAACGTAAACAAATATGGCTACATACGCGGCAAAATATAAAACTTTAAGAACTTGAGGCTTTTAAGTGGCTTTTCTTGGAAAATGCGAGTCTTCTTGCTCCAGCGACATAAAAACCAAACGTTTAAAAATATCAAAGTTCTTACTATTTGTAATTTCAAATCCACTTCAAATTCTAGCCTTTATTTTCTACTTCTAACTTTACTTTACATCTACCTCCACTTCTCACTTCACTTTTCTACTTCTTCACTTGGTCTCTTTTCTTTTTAAATATATAGCTATGCTTTTTTGAACCATCTTTTTTCCTTTTTTTCAAGATAAAGGGATCGTTCTTCTGTGCTTTTTTTGGTGGCCTTTATTTTCTACTTCTAACTTTACTTTACTTCTAGCTCCACTTCTCACTTCCAACTTCACTTTTCTACTTCTTCACTTGGACTTTTTTCTTTTTAAATATGCTTTCTTGAACCACTTATTTTACTTTTTTCAAGATCGTTCTTTTGTGTGTTTTTTTTTGGTGGCGAGAGGACACCATTTTTCGAAAGTTAGCCGTTAAATTTATTTCAGCAAATCAAATTGAGTCGTTTTCATCACGTGATGTAAACAAAGTAAACCCGCTAGCAAAATGGACATAATTTTCTCGGCGACTTCAAAGAGAATTTCGGCGACATCAAAGGAAAATAAACACATCCATTATGACCGTCACATACACTTCGTATTATTATATAAGATTTATTTACAAAATATAACTAACTAGCTATATAAAAAAGAGCACAGATGAAATTGATTGAAAATAAAATACACCCTTTAATGATATAATGACTGGCTTTGACTTTTTGTTAGAAATTATTATTGTATATATATTATATATATATTACATAATTAGCTAGGAAGGGATATATATAATAGCATGTTACACTGTGTTACTGTTAATTTTTTTTTTGTTCTTAATTTTGGTAAATGCAAGAATAAATTTTGACAAGGTCCACTTTCCAATTTTGTGATAGCTATTGTAATTTTGGTACATTGAGATAAGAAAACTTTGTGCACATATTTTGCACAATTGTGCAAAATTGGCAACCAAAAATTTTTTGACGAAAACAGTTAAAGTCACGAAATTTGTTTAAAAAGTTATTTTCCATTTATTTGTTTATTTTAACCACAGTATATTATTTTCTTTTTCACAGCGGTTGAAACTTTGTATTTTACAGATTCAAATTGTTCTAATGCAAAACTGAGGCGTAGCAATTTTTAAGGTTAAGTTGGTGTTCGAACTGCACTGTTTTATGTTTCTTGAAGTTGAGTGATATTAGAAATGAGTTTTTATGATCCTATTTTTAGCATCTAGACACTTGCCCACCTATATAGCTATCTGATTACTGTACATCCGTACAGTAATCAGATAGCTATATAGGTGGGCAAGGCTTAAAAATCAAAAAGCGATATATATGAGTAACCCAGTGTGACCCCTAGCTAAGAAAAATTGAGACAGACACAGCCAGGTTTCACAATCCTCAATTTAGTGTATGGAAAATGTAGGTAGCTCAGCCCTGGTTAGTTAAATAAAGTTTCTAGTAAACACAAAATAAGAACTTTTGGAATTGTTTTTTAATATTATAGGTATTTGTTTAATGAGCTACATTATTTTTGCTGTGCTAGTAGCTATATAAATCTTGCATGACATGCTAGCAATTCCTCTTTGATCAGCACTGTGATATTTTTAAGACAATAGTAAAAACCTGTGACGTAACTAGCTACCAAAAATAAGGTTTCTTTCTCTTTTGACTGCTAACTTTTCATTTAGGTCTTGAACTTTCATAATATACACTCTTATGTCAGTACTGAGTATCCTTCCTTTAAAAAAATCGTAAAATTAATATATCGCACCAGTTTAAAAAGTGAAAATGCAAAGGAAAAACTGACTAATTCTCTGCGTGCTGCATGTTTTCCCTAGCAGATGCCTTACGCTCTGCGGGGGTATAAAAATTTGTCCCTACAAGCGCTTCGCTAGTGCCCAGACCTGCGCGGTATGAAACTCCGTAATTGCAAAAAGTACAGAATGCAGAAGGGGCCATCGATTTACAAAATTTAAGTATTATTCCTAGCAAGTCCCTGGAAAAATTCTTTGAACACACTTTATGCGAGTTACTTATTATTATTTCTGTTTCACTAACTACAACATATGGCTATCACCAACTACAAATAAGAGAAAGTGAAATAATATAGTTTTTGGCAATGGCTGCGGATTGTCTACGGAACGATCTGCAATCCCTCACAAAAATTCTGAGACTGCCTCGCCTCCCCCCTAAATTTAAAGTTGACGTCACTGAAGTGCAGGTTTGGCTTCGCTACACACACTCTGTTAGTTTCACATTCAACATTGAGGTAGGGGGAGGAAGCTATCATACAAACCAAGGCACATCTTATTAATTGCAGTCTCAATAATTTTCGTGACGGATTGTCTTGAAAAAAGGCAAGACTTAGCCAAATTTAAATATTTTTCAAAAAGGATTTCGTGCCAGATAGTGTAGAGTGCAAATAAGAACTAATTGAATACAACAATGATAGGGGAAGTGTGAGTGTTACTTTTTATTGTTTTAAAGACCTAATATGTTGTTCATCATATTGTTTTAACGCGTTACCATGCGTTACCCACGCGTTACTCCTCAAGGTCTACAGAATTTCACCAGAATTGAACGCGTTACCACGCCTTACTGCAAAATTTTATAAAAAATATATAGTTACTTTTTAACTTTGTTAAATGCAGTAACGCGTGGTAACGCGTTGTATTTCATATAAAACCGTAGTTATGTGACATTCCATAAAGAGTAACGCGTAGGTAACGCGTGGGTAACGCGTGGTAACGCGTTAGGTAATATGGCAGTAGTCTGTAATAGGCTTAAGCTTTCCTAAACTGTCTCACACACACACACACACACACTAGCATTTCAAATTTAAATTTTCCCCCAAAACTTTGTTTTGATTCCATGTAAGGATATCACGAATGACACATGTGCACAATTTTCTGTATATACTGTCCATTTTATTCCAAGTTGCCTATGTTGAACCTGTTCCTGCCTTTTCGAAATTGCTTTAAAGGACTTATTTTTGTTTTGTTTATCTACGTTTAGCTTGTATTTGATGAACATAATGTGCTCTGGTCCCTGCCTTTTCTTTCAATTTTTTCAAAATTTTCAAGACAATCCCTCACAAAAATTCTGAGACTGCCTCCCCTCCCCCTTAAATTCAAAGTTGACGTCTCTGAAGTGCAGGTTTGGCTTCGCTACACACATTCTGTTAGTTTCACATTCAACATTGAGGTAGGGGGAGGGGGAAGCTATCATACAAACCAAGGCACATCTTATTAATTTCAGTCTCAATAATTTTCGTGAGGGATTGTGGCCACATGAAAAATACACTCTAATTTGCTGTGCAGTCCTGTGACCAGATTAGTTGGACTGAACAGGAGTATTCTTATTGTATTATATTTTTAGAAAATGAAAATTCCGTGGTCAACTGTTTTAGCCTGGATACTAACAACTACACCCTCGCCCCCAGGGTTTTTTGCCTTCTTGATATGAAAGATGACGGCGAAAAATACCCTGGTATATTAAAATATTATTGGCTTTTACATTTTCTCATAATTATTACGACTTTTTCCGTTCAAGATTAAAATGGCGCATAGAACCGTGGTCGATTATATTTGTAAATGAAAAGCCCTTGCAGGCTAAAAGATTTTGGATTCCTGTTTGTGTGTAAGTTTTTGTTCCGTATACCTTTTAAGGTCGCCAGTAGCCTGTTTTGTACAGAACTTCGACAATGTTGTTTCGTCAGTTTAAATAAATAGGTATTATCCCATGGTATTATCTTGAACTTCCAAAATGTTTCATGTAGTGCGTGAGATACAGGCTAGAACAAACCAACGCGTTACTGTTAGCGGGCAAAGCAACGGTCATATGTTTAAGTAGCCCAAAGCGGTAAAAACGCAAGCCGATCACACTTTAGAGTCAGACGCTCGTAAAAACATTTCGTCTGGTCGCAGCGACCAAGCGGAAGAGTAGGATCCAATCCTATTCCAGCGCCGTTTGCCACGCGCCAACCAAACAAACTGCTTGGATTTTTTGCGGTTTTAATTTTTGATTTATTTCAACCTGTTTTTAAAATTATTTTTATGTTATTAGTATATCTTTAAACATTTATAGTGTATTTATATGTTTTATATATTTTTTAGAAATACTAGCTGGGGTCCGGCGTCGGACGACGGATGTAGCCGTACAGAATAACTGCATTAGCACCTTTTTTTGTTGGTCACCCCCTTCTCCATGAAATATGTTTTCTCAACAATACACCACCGTAACGCAACTTATCGTGAATCTTTAAAGTTTTAAAATTAAAAAAAATCTCCCCAAATGTACAAATAGTAATTGGTGAAAATTAATACTATAACAATACTGCACTACACTTAACATTCTTAAGAAAGAAACAAAGACGTTTTAGCATATCAATTTATTAAATATTATTGCTTGTGGTGTAGCGATATTTTGGAAATCTAAGATTTGATCATAAAGTTAAAGAAATAAGAGACTAAATCCAAAATGCGATTCCGTGGTATTAATATTTAGACTACCCGGAAGACCCGGAGTCGAAACGCCGGGTTAAGTCACAAGTAACTGTCTTATCTGGCGTTGAAGTGCGTTGAACGCCTGGAAAAACGATTAATAAGAACTGTAAACTGTGCCACACATTCGGGTGCAGCGCTTTAGTATAGTATGTCATAAATCGAGTGAGGCGCAGAAGATTATGGTGTTTCCGGTGTAATATATTTTTCAAAAAAATAGGCGCACAACATTATGGTCTTTCCAGTGTAATATATTTTTCACAAAATAACTTTCCACAACTTTAGCTGAAATAAAAACACAGTTCACAACTCGTTGCTACCCTGTCATAGCAAAAACAGTTGGCCAACCTTTTTTAATTTCCAGATAACCTTCCCGCTAAAAGTTCAAATATAAATATTACTCCGGGCTGAGGGATTAGTACAGGCAAACAATGTCGCATATCCATATAAACATAATACCCTTTTCTGAAAAAAACTTTATCGTAACTTCGGTTAAACAGAAACACAGGAAACAACCATCATTAACATTGGACTGAGCGCTTACTACAGGTAAACTGTGTCGTCAATGCGTTTAGGCGTAATACCTTCAGTTTACATAAAACATAGAATACACTCTGTTAACACTTGGCTAAGCGCTTTACTACGTACAGGTGAACCGTGTCACATATCCATATAGGCGTCATACCCTTTTCAAAAAAACTTATCACAGCTTCAATTTAAACAAAATAAACAGGAAACAATCTGTTGCTAACAACGGGCTGAGTGCTTAGTACAGGTAAACGGTGTTGCACATGTGTATAGGCGTAATACCCTTTTCCAAAAAACTTTATTGCAACTTCGGTTTAAATAAAAACACAGGAAACAGCCTGTCGTTACCCCTTCCCGCTAAAAAAATCACTCAGCAATTTTATTTTGCGGAGTAAGTTTTCATGACAGTAATAAAAGATGTCGCTACGTACTAACTGCATTTAGCATAAGAAATATTGTTTAAGAATTTTGTTGTAGCTAGCCAAACTGCATTTGGCTACTTTTACTCTGCAGCCAGAAGTAGCTAAAGAGCTAGCTAGAGAGCCACAACCCCAACATAATAATAAATACTAATATACCAAACTTTAAAATAATAAGAATAAATAAGGCTAGCTACAGCTAGCTGGCTTCAGCAGGATGCTGCCTTGAAATCTACGTTTGTAGCTAAAATCTTGAAATTGGTTTGTTTCAGATTTACACATGACTAGAAAACGTGATAATATTTTCATCTTAATATGTGAAAACATAGACACAATGAAGAGAATATCTTAAACGTTGATAGAACTGAAATTTAGGCAGTTAAATAATTAAACTAACCCAACCAAATGTTCCTCTTCGCTTCAAAAATTTTTTGATTCTCAGATTGGTGTAGAAGCTGGAGTATAATAAATATGGCGTCCTTGAACTCGGTCCCTCGAAAGGAACGACTTGTACCTTAACCCCTAGAGCTCGGTTTAGTTGAACAAAACCCGCTTCGTTAAAAACATAACTGGAAACGAAAATTTGAAGAAGTATCTAGCATAGCTCATCAAATAATATCAAAATAACAGTCCATAACAATATTCGTAACGCAGTCTTCATTCTTTTCCCAATTTCACGAATATCAAGATACGCACACAGCCGGCGTAGTGCTTGGTCGCGGGGTCAGTTCGGACTTTAAAAGTCGTGACGTTACGGCAATCGGTTAAAAAATCGATCGAAGAACAAGAACAAGAAGAAAAAAAAGAACAAGAAGAACAAGAACAGGAAGAAGGAGGAGAAGAAAAAAACCGCCCGTTTTAATAAGATCTCGGATATAATCCGAAATCTTAACAACAAAATTTTAAAAATATTACCACTTATCTGTTCAGTCATTGTCACTGAATAATATAAATATTATCATGTCATGAACAAGCGAGTTTATTCTAGGCTACGTTTCGACAGCTACAGCTGTCATCGACGGGCAATGATCGTAATCATCTTTGGCTATTTATTATTTGAAGAGATAATTAGAGGATCAAAATTAACCAATCAGATCACAGCAATTAAAGTAATTAACTTTTTCACGGACCCAGATGGAAGCAATAGATTGATAAAAATCTTTCCTTTTTCTAAAAGTTCGCATTATGTTACGTTACAAAATTTTGTTATAAAGCTAACTAAATTTAAAAAAAAAACGTTTGGTGTTACTTTGTTAGATTAATTAAAATATCACTGACTAGTTTGTGGTGTCGCGTTGTGCATTAAGAAAGAGGATAGCGACATAAAAATGTAGACTGATAAAATAAGAAAAACAAGTATGTAGCTAGCTAGCTAACGAGAAGGTTTTTAATATGTTTAGCACGTAGTAGGTGATCAAAAACCTGATGTAGACGCTTTGATGACAGCGTGCTTTATATATTTTAGCTTGGTATTTTGTTTACATTTAGCTATTAAATTTGAAAATTTAGAGAGGACTATCTTATTCGTAAAAATTTTGGTGAGCATTTAATTTGGCGATGGACTAAATTGATTTTTTTGGCGAGCATTTAATTTGGCGATGACAAAATTATCTTAAAACTTTGGCGTGCATTTAATTTAGCGATGGCCATCTTGACTTAAATTTGATGTGTTTTTAATTTGGCAATGGAATGATTTTCTTTCATTTTTTATGTTGCTTACAAATTTATCTTAAAAGCTTTAGGGGACAGAAAAGATAACAACATGCGTTATATTAAAACAAAAAGAAGTGTTGTAAAATTTAACCTAGTTTTCTTTGTCACATTTTTTTGTCTGAAAAGAGTTGAATTTTAATAAATATAATAATAAAACTCGTGGAAGGGGGATCTAGCGTCTCTGAGAAATCTCTAAATTTCATAACTACCTTAACCGTATTGATGCAGGGGCTGGTAAAATCAACCTACCCACAGCTGGCATTTGGTGACTTTTCTTTTATGGGCATCCTGCCACAGAATTTTAGAACACAATTATGGCATTTTTTTTTTACTGTCTATCTGTGAGATAGGGCGTTTAAAAATATGAAATTGGGTTGCACAAATCAAACATGGCACACATTTTTTATCAAGACCCTAACATTTCTGGACTCTCACATATTTTAATCATGGGAATTGCTCTTAATATTTTTTGCACATGTATCTTTGTTAAAATTGATATGCTCTCAAAATTCGTTTATCAGTGTCTCTGAAAATGGCTAAAATCAGGAACTCAGGAACTATGATAATAGTGAAAATATTTTGTAACACAATTTTTTCAAACCAGCCTAAAAACATGTCATACCAAGTTTCAAGTCTTTATTTCAATTTTATTTTTAGCAAAAAGTATGATTTTAAAAAATTATTTTTTATAGCCCACTTAGCTGGGCACTTTTATCTTATATCCATTTCAGTACCTATAGTCATACTTGTTAATGTATCCAAATTAAGGAGGTATTTTAAACAAGATATTTTAAACTTGCTAACTATAAAAAAAAATAGTTCTCGTAAAAATTTAAAGTGTTTCAAAAATTATTTCTCACAAAAATTAATTCCCTAAAGTATCCCTTATTAGTTCTGCTCTTTTACATAACAGAATGTTCGGAACTTCTGTGAGCTATCTGAAATCTTTTGTAAACAAATTTTTTTCTAAAATTTTATCTCATCACAAATTTTACAAAGATTACTGAATATCCAAAAAGCAAGACCTTGACAATTATACCAATCATAAAAGCTTTTGGTCTATATTATAAACTTCATTTTTAATTGATTTATGACCCATAATTCCACTTAAGATTTATCTTGATGACAGAGAAGGCAGGCTGTTGTAATCAGAAGCTGTCTTAACGCTCAAATGAATGTGGTCGGATCGATCGATGGTGTTTTTATTAAAATTGATTTCCAATTAAATGCGACCATTCCCGATCGATGGCGACTCATTCAATTTTATTTCAAAACAATAATACAAATTTGATATAAAATAATGATAGTGAGCATGTACGAAGAACAGCTAGTATAGGGAGTCATTATAACCAGGATTTTCCAAAAAACACGGTCAAACTCTCATAAAAAATATCATACAGAATTTTGCTTGTGACGTCACAGCTGTTCATCACAAAAATCCGACAAAAATCCAACAAAAAATCCGACAGCCGACAAAAAAATCCAACATCCAACAACAAAATCCGCTAATAATCAGCAAAATATCAACGCATGCGCAGTAAATCATCACAAGTCCCTAATATACTGTGCTTAGTCATGCAAATGAGTAAATTCCCCCTCCCCTCTCCACAAAATCCGCTAAATATCATCAAAAATCAACGCATGCTCAGTAAGATTTTAACAACTTCGGAGCAATCTTTGGATGTTGTTAAAATCTGTATATAATAAAGATGAGTTGGTTTAAGAATGCAATTAGCAAACTATATAGCACCGTGTCGGCACCAGTGGCAGCAACTCGTGACGCCCTTGCCGATCGACTACAGAGTGTGCGGGATACCGTTGCCTTCTACTACAACAAGGCAAAAGAACATATTTCAGGGGGGGACAACGCTCACGACGAGATCGAACAGGAGGCAAGGGAGGACTACACGGAGGATATTCAGGGCTCTGGGGACGATATCCAGATGCTGGAGGATGGAAATAGGATCAAAACATGGCGGTTCAACAAGCATTTGAACCAACCTCTCTTATGCAAAAAATTGAACCCCACATGGAAATGCGCGTTAGGATTGTGTACAGCTTCGGGTGTAATATTTACCAAGGTGGAGGCGGTGTGTCTGAATATCACAAAACCAAGAGCTCCGGGTCACTATCAAGTATAGCGGAAATCGAAGCATTCATTGAAGCATGCGAGATGAAGCGCCTCGATTTGGAGGATGGCGAGTTTTGGACTAAGGCTTATTTACCACCTGTTAGAACCACCGAGACCCAGGAGCCTATGAGGGCAAAATCGTTTTTGGTCATGTACAGATCAAGGCGATAAGCACGCGTGAACCTCTTCTGGGATGCGGTCCTCTCCCAGATTGGCTGCGAAACAAGAGGTGCATCTACGCCATGGATGGGAAAATAGAACGAACGGACAACTTATGCCTTTGGAGATGCTTAGCTGTAAGAGAGAGGGCAGACGTAGTACGGGGAATAGAGTTTCTTACAAAACCAGCCCTCACCCTAGCCCGGAAATACTACGAGGACCCCAAGCTAAAGCGTAAGGACGTGCGTCCCACGAGGTTGGTGGATCTGGAGGGCGTCGCCAAACAATTCGGGATCAACATCAGAGTCTGTGAACCTAAGACAAACTCCGCGAAGGCACCATGGCGACTCGTCTATGGGCAAAAGCAGTACAAAAAGGGTTTAGACACTGTCAATCTTGGTATTCTGGATGGCCACTGTTTCTACATCAAGGATTTGGACGTGCTGGCCCAACAGAAATGGGAATGTGAGGTATGCAAACAACTGTTTACCAAGGTTTCCAACCTATCACGGCATAAGGGGAATGAATGCGAGGGCGTCAAGACGACAATCATCTGCAAGGGTGGGAAGGTCAAACGTATTCCTAGCAGAGCGGAGAAGGTCTTTTACGATGAGGGTTTTAGCTACGATGCTTCAAAATGGATCGAATACATATCGAAGCAAACCGGAAGGCATATCCATCACGCGCTATGTGGTCATGGCGGTGAGCGCGTTATCCGTGAGGGTAAAAAGGAGTGGAAAGTTGATGGGTACGACCCTATCACAAAGACCGTCTATGAATACAACGGTTGTAAGTGGCACGGGTGTCCCTGTCAGCCCGAGAGAACCGACGCGGACAAGGATCGGTACGGTGCAACCCTGTCCAAGGAAAGGATGATACGGGAACAGGGCTACAACCTCGTCACGGCCTGGGAATGTGAGAAACCACCCAAAATCAAGAGGTACTTTCAGAAAGAATTCAGGCCCTACCCCTACTATATCGTGTTTGATTTTGAAGCCCTCCTAGCACCCTTAAACTACCACCAAACCTCTAATTTAACATACCTTTCAAAACACATCCCTGTAAGTGTTGGTATTGCCGATAGTTTGAATAACCACCCGACGTTTATTGAGAACGAGAATCCGAAGGTTTTGGTAAAACAGTTTGTGGAGCAGCTGGAAAAGAGGCATGCCCTCATTGTGGAAGAAGTTGAGAGAATGTACCCCAAGCCCGACGATTTCGACATGCTAGCCAAAAAGAACCGGGAGTTGTGGAACGAGTGGGTAAACCAAGTAGCTGTAATTGGGTTTAACAGTGGCAAATACGATATAAACTTGATCAAGCGGTATTTTGTTGAAGAAATCGCGCAAGGCGATAAGATCAGGGTGGCTAAGAAAGACAACAACTACATGTTCCTTACCACCTCGAAGTTTAAATTTATAGACATTAAAAATTTCCTTGCTCCCGGGCTGAGCTATGCCGGCTGGTGCATGTCCTTGGAATGTAAGCTCCAAAAGCTCGTGTTTCCCTACGAGTGGCTAACGAGCCACGACAAGCTGGCCATGTTGGGCCTGCCGCGCACGAGAACTTTTATAGCCGGCTAAGTGGGAAAAACCCGCTATCCCCTGAAGAGTACGGGACATTCCGCGCTGAGTTTTACAAACGAGGCTGCGTCACCATGATGGACTGGTTGCGTAAATAATAATAATAAGAATAAATATTTAAAGTGGCTAGCCCAGAAAGTCACAAAAACCTATAGTTAGTGGATTGTTTCCACTGGGGGCCACCCTAACTGCGTGAGTACAACCTAGCCGATGTGGAACCTTTCATTGAGGCCGTGGATAAGATGAGGCTGCAGTATTACGCCGACGAGATAGACATTCTGAAGGATGCGGTAAGTATTCCAGGTGTATCAATGCGGTACGTTTTAAACAAATCCCTACGGTTGAACCCCAAGCCAGAGCTATACGCTCCGGGAGACCCATGCAGGCACAGGTGCGGGGACTCTTGCTACACCAAGAGTTGTAAGAGTTGTAAACAGGTACAGAAAGCATGTGAAAAATGTACGAGGAATGAGGCCTACGAGCTCTTGCGGACGGGGATGGTGGGTGGTCCCGCGATCGTATTCTGTCGATACCACGAAGGGGACGTGACAGGTATAAGATCCCACGTGTATAAGAACCCCCACAAGTGCAAGACCATTCTAGGGTATGATGCAAACATGCTGTACCCAAGTACCCTGATGGAGGATTTTCCTTGTGGGAAGGAAAAGCTGATCAAAGTGGCTACACCGACATCAGCGCACAATATCGAGATACTAACGCAAGGTGTGCTAGATGGATCGCTCCTTGGGTTTGCGCAGGTGGATATTGAAGTACCCGAAGATCTGCGTGACAAATTCAGCGAAATGGCCCCGCTGTTTGTCGTCCACATCCCTGAACATATGCACGAGTACCTGAAAACTACGCGGCGCAAGCGTGTTCCAGGTACGCGTAAGCTTCTGGCGCTGCTAAAGGCCGAAAAGATCCTACTGTATACCCCCGTGCTAAAATGGTACCTCGACTATGGGTTGAAAGTGACTGCTTTTTACCAATTCCTCAAGTACACTCGAGGTAGGCCCTTTGAATGGTTTCCGGAAGAGATTGCCGATGCACGGCGACAGGACGATAAAGGCCCCGATAAACGCATTGCGGGAGATACAGCAAAGTTGAAGGGGAACAGCTTCTACGGCAAAATGATTGAGGATTTAGCGAGGCACGCAAATACTACGTTTACGAGGAATGAAAAGGAGGTTGATACAGCCCTTCGAAGCCCATACCTTGAAGATCTCGAAGAGATTGGAGATGCGTACGAGCTCAGAAAGGGCAAACACAAGTGTACTATCGATAGAGCCTACCAGTGTGGTATTGCAGTGTACCAACTAGCCAAACTTCGGATGTTGGAATTTTATTACGATTTTCTGGACAAGTACGTGGATCGTTGAGACTTTGAGTACATCTACATGGACACTAACAGTGCGTATTTTGCCATCTCCGGGGAAGAGTTGAGGGATGTCGTTCGCCCCGAACTACTTAACGCTTACGACAAAGATGTAAAAAGCTGGCTGGTCACCGATAAATACTCGAGTCGAACGGGAGGATTATTCAAGCCAGAATTCGTAGGGTTTCGGATGATTGCCCTGACAGCCAAGTGCTATTTCATTGAGGGTAAAGAAGGTACGAAATTTTCATGTAAGGGCATGTCAAAGAGGCAAAATGCTCTGGCCTGGGGTAGATACCTGAGTGCGCTAAAGGGTGGTCTGGACCTGGCCAAAAACGTAGGCTTTCAGGTGCACAACCAGGGTATGATTACGTACGAACAAAACAAGCTCGGACTCTCTGCTTTTTACGATAAAAGGCTTGTACAGGATGACGGGGTACATACCTCCCCACTTGCGTTGTAAGCATTTTTGAATAATGAGGTTTTCCAAAAGCTGTCCAAAGTTTTGTAAAGGTAGTAACCCACAAAACAAAAACAATATGGAGGGGACCAGAAGATGCACGAACTGTAAGCAAACCCTATTGTTGGACAACTTCAAGGTGATTCAACATAATGGACAGCTGACAAAAATATGCATCAAATGCATTGATATAAGGAAGGCATCAAGGGAACGTATCAAATGCCCACATAAAAAACGAAGATGCCAATGTCCAACATGCGATCGCCCTGCTTATCAGTATAACTTAATTCTAACTAGGATTCGTAATGCCTTAAATTATGATACAGAGATTGCCTCCACAGAATATCTGGGATGTGATATTATAACATTCATGAAACACATCCAGGCCCAATTTAAAGGCGGTATAAACTGGGGAAACCGAAGGCAGTGGCAGTTTGATCACAAGGTGATCACTCTCTGCTTTTTACGATAAAAGGCTTGTACAGGATGACGGGGTACATACCTCCCCACTTGCGTTGTAAGCATTTTTGAATAATGAGGTTTTCCAAAAGTTGTCCAAAGTTTTGTAAAGGTAGTAACCCACAAAACAAAAACAATATGGAGGGGACCAGAAGATGCACGAACTGTAAGCAAACCCTATCACTAGACAACTTCAAGGTGATTCAACATAATGGACAGCTGACAAAAATATGCATCAAATGCATTGATATAAGGAAGGCATCATGGGAACGTATCAAATGCCCACATAAAAAACGAAGATGCCAATGTCCAACATGCGATCGCCCTGCTTATCAGTATAACTTAATTCTAACTAGGATTCGTAATGCCTTAAATTATGATACAGAGATTGCCTCCACAGAATATCTGGGATGTGATATTATAACATTCATAAAACACATCCAGGCCCAATTTAAAGGCGGTATAAACTGGGGAAACCGAAGGCAGTGGCAGTTTGATCACAAGGTGCCACTAAAGTATAGGGAGAACGGGGTATACCCTAGCGAAGAGGTGCAAATTGCAAGACTCTACTACACCCACATGCAGCCCATGTGGGTTTCAGATAATCAAACGAAAGGTCATCGATATATCTCCGAGTAGAGTATAGCCTGGCGCGGTTGATCAAACACACTTGCTATAAATGGAAGTGTGTTTGTATAGTGCTGTAATTCTACCGTATGTTATAGTAATACTATTCTATCTAAAATTTCAACGTAGAATAAAGAGAATGACAGAGCTTGCACAAGTATTCGACCCCGCAGAATTTGAACATGTCGAACAACCCACCGATAAACGCCAATCCCTGAAGGAGGCTCTACGAAAAGGCAAGGGACATCTCCTACCCAAAAATCTACAGCTTAATCGACAAGGCCCCTGATGAGGCCATCGACAAGGTACATACCGAGTATGTTCAACGAGAGCTTCAGGATAAGGGAGAAAAGACGGCTAAGGCATTAACTACCCACGTGGTCGGTTTATATGCGAACATGATCGGAAATATCGTGGATATCGACAATATCGAGGGCCTACGAAAAGATATCGAGGATGACGCCATAATCCGAGATGCCATGACAGACCTCGGGATTCTTGTGTACTGCACCATTGGTAGATGCCTAGCCCCCATCCTAGTGATGGGTCATACAGCTAGACATATGTCCAAAAAAAGAGGAGGAGGCGGCGGAGAAGGAGAAAGAGCCCTGAGCCTACATTGAAATTTGTTATAAGCCGTAAGACTTATAACAAATGAATGAAGAACTAGGACAACAAGAGAAAGTCATCACAAAGCCAGTAAAGCATCCAGGAAGGGTTGCGCAGGGTCACAAGTTGGCGGCACTGATGAAGAAAAGACAGGAAGAAATGAAACAACAAGAGGGTATTGTAGAATCTACAGTCAAAACCTCTTCTGGGACCAGTTCCGTAAGGTCCATGGATAATGTCTACATGTACGGGGTAGGGACGCTTGCCGTGCTCGCAATAGGGGTTGGGGTATGGCACAAATTTGGCAGAGGAAAAAATGGTGGAGAATACCACAAGCCCACCCCTGGGCCCCAACAAAAGGATAAAACTCTTGAAATATTCAAAATGCATTAAATAAATGAGTACTCACGCAAGCAACGTTACACCGAAGGAAAAGGAGATTTTGGATATGCTCTACGAGACCGTCGTGGATCTATCTTTCACCTTTGCCTACGCCCTGGCAGGTAAAAAATTCCTAGACATAGCACGGCCCTCCACAAAAATGGATACCAACGATGTCCTCAAGATGGTGGCTTATTTTGCAGCAGGGAGAGCGAGTCGCGAGATGGCGGTGAAGAAGGGGTGGATTCCAGCGAGTATTGTTCCAAAACCGAAATAAATGGACGTAGACCCCGTGAAAGTCGATAAAGATATTAAACAGGCTCAACAGGACGAGAATTACCTACGCCTATACACCCTATTTTCCTATGATATTGTGCCTCAGTACATTGGGCTGTTAAAAACGCCCATCAAGATCCAATTCTTCCACCCCGGGCCCTGCCCTGTCAGCCAGGAGAAAGCACGGCTCGTCAAGAGGTACCGCAAGGTACTGCGCTGCCTTGATGGTAAGCTATCGTTTGACCCCCTACCCCCTGTATGCAATACTCGAAAGGCCAATTTCTGCCCTGCCTGTAATGGACATCTTGTCAACAACCACAGCGGCACTTGGATTTGTTCCAGCTGTTTTTCCACCATACCGAAAATAGATAAGAAAAAATGGTGTTATCAATAAAAATGCTAGATGTGGTCCTTGAGCCCCACACAGCAATCTTTACAGGCCCGACAAGTTGCGGAAAAACGCAACGTGTCCTAGACCTACTTGAAAACGAGTATAAAAAACACTACTACAACATAGTCGTGTTGTTCCCTACTATGCGATGGAATACCACCTACCTTGGGAGGGCCTCGCTCTGGCGGAACGACTCTGTGTTTCTGATAAACCCCGGGGATCAACTTTTCGAATGGATTCGGAAATTATCGTCATTGTTGGCGGGTGAAGAGAGTTTGTTCATAGTGGACGATATGATAGCTGACGAAAGTCTCGATAAGCGTCGACAACCCCTGCTTGAATTAGTTATTTCAGGTAGGCACAGGAAGCATAGCCTATGGCTCCTAACGCAATCGTACACGGCCCTGCCCAAAAATTTGATAAGGCAGAAAAAACAGCTCTTCCTCTGGTATCCCCACGAAAAGAGTGACATGAAGATGATAGACGAGGAGACAAACATGATCTCCGATTGGGATGAGATCAAAGCCGAGTTGAAAAGATCCAAACATGCGTGCTTGTACGTAAGGCTGGAACACCCTAGGGCTTGGGAGATTCTCGACTGACCATATGATAGCATCAAGAGAGAAATAGAGGGTATACTGCGTGTCGACCACACCCAGTCTGGTATGCTAGGAGAAGGGAAAAATCTGGGTACACCCAACCAAACACAATTTTACTACCCGCAAGAGTAGTAAAATTACGGGTGAAAACCTCCGGCTGAGCCTTAGTATATTAAAATGTCGTCGCAAGTTACGTTTAACGCAGGAGCCATCGAGACCCTGTCCAACAACCAGAATCAGCCTATGTTCAAACGTGCCGATATTAAACAAGTCTAATTTTGAATATTTGGACGAGGAAACCACAACAAGGCAAGAAATTGTGGGCTGCAAAGGGGGCGGTGGCACCGCCCCTTTTGGTAAGGCGAAAAATCCGCATGACGTCTTCGTGACGCTAGATGGCGCCCTGGAGATCGTTCGTCGTTTAAGAAAGCCCAAGGCTTCAGGGGTCATCAAATGGCTTGCTCGAGCAGGGGTCAAGAAATTACAGGATGTAATTAAAGAGCATCGTCAATCTCTCGAGGACAGAGAGATTGACGTTGCCATTCTCGAGGATGATTTAGACGACAGGGACAAACAGCTCAGGGTTATGGGGGATGAAATTGATTCCATAAATCAACAGCTTGCGGAACAGGCCCAGGAAAATATAATGCTTCAGGAACGGTATGTACCACGTGCCCAAGATCCAAGGAAAGACAACGTCATTATAATTCATCGCAAGCATACCGCACAGGACGACGACGGGTACCATCATCTTCCCTATTACTGCACGCGTGTTCAGAGGCGCAATATTAACAAGAAGAGGTCGTGGTTTAAGGAGAACTACCCAAGCGCAGAGGAGATTGTTGTCATCGACAACCCTAACGGTATACACGCCTTTAATCGGCTTGAAGAGGATGGACATGTGGAGCACTGCGGGTGCCACTTCAGGCTTATCGACCTTACCCGAGACGACTTGTATGACCTGGGTGTTCCGGCACTAGAGGACTAGAGAGGCGCTAAATAGCAGAAAAGGGCCCAATAGAGGGCGCGGCAGCCGCACTCCCCATGATATTAGGGCAGGTATGGTTTCGCAGGTCTCCAAGGTGTACCCAGAGTACACCCAACCAAACACAATTTTTCCAAAGCGTAGGGACGATTTAGAACAATATACATTTTAGACCCGTTTGGTCGTATACTAAAAGCCAGTGAAATATCAAAAGATGGAGGCATACATAAAAACACAACAATTTACATATAATTACGATATCCATGTACCCGTACTACGATGTTGTATCAACGCGGGGTCAGTGACTGGATATTGTCCTACCTGCCTGGAAAATTTTAAATATCGAGATGGACTCTACTATGAAGGGTTTGAATATAAGGCTGATGAAGAGCTTTTAAACAGGTTAGCGTCAGGCGAAAAAGCATGGGGGACATTTGCGGGAGACGGGATAGACGAGGATCTAGAGGCTAATATTAAACGCCTGGGGCTCTATATTGTTGATGCTAAAGAGAACAACCATGGCGCATTCTGCTATCAGGTCATCAAGGATAGGGAGTTGAGGCTATCGGATTTGGCTGATATACCAACAATAGGCGATATACTCAGCTTTCCGATACCAGATAGACGCCTAGTCGATATTGACCTAGAAAATGAACCCAATGTTATCAAAGGTATCGTCTATGGGTACCCGTTCTACACCCTACATCCTTGGGATTATCTGCGAGATCCGAATGAGGATGATCTAGATGATGATGACGAGGATGAAATAGATCTGGATGCCCTAGAGGAACGAATGAAGAACTATTACCACTCCTTGATATGCTCCGGCGGTACCTGAACGTACTCTGGAACCAGCATCAATTCCTCCGACACGAAGCTTCTTCAGGGCCGTCCTTCAAATAGTACAACACGCGACTACCCGCCACAATACGATCCATCCTGTAAGTTTGTCTGCTCCAAAAGGCGTCAGTTGCGCGTCTTTTAGAGTCGTCATGATCCTCCCCTGACTCTAACAGATAGAGGTACAAGCCATCCTCGGGTAGGGGCTTTTCCTCAGGATATTCCTGACATTTTGCAAGTGGTACCTTTTCGAGTTTAATCGCCCTGTTAGGTTTTATATTAATCATGGCAGTTTTGGTATTGTTGAGACCTTTGGCGATAGCATACAAGTGTTTCACCCAAATGGTACTAGTTTCCCCGGAGACCAACTCCTGCGCATCTTGGGGCTTGAAGAGCCTTTCCGCGAGTACCTTGTTGTAAGACTCTACAAAGGCCGTAAATGTATGGTGGTATTTTGTGGTAGCCCGTTTAATCTCAACACCCTTACCTTCTAGCAATTTTGTTACATTTGACTTGAATTCGGAACCATTATCACACTGGAAGGTTTTAGGGTATCGTAAGGGTCCCGCTTTGTAAATGTCCTTGATCATGTCTGCAACCTCGCTGCCGCGCTTGGTACGCAATGGCCTCGCTACCTTGTACCTTGAAGCCACGTCAATACCTGTGAGGATGTACTTGTAGGTGCTGCCATACAACTTGTCATGGGGCATATACAGCAGATCAAACTGGTGCATTTCGTTCGGGCTCGTAATGTTAAAATGGGGGTAATCGATACGTTTCGGGCCTTTGATGTGCCTCATCCAGAGTATTTGACGAGACAACCAGTGAGTGGCTAGCTTTTTGGATAGACCAGCTTCTGAGGCAAGCAACTTGATGGCCTTGCGTCCAGCCCAGAGGTGTTCTGGTGTATAGTATATATTGCTTAATTTTTCCGCCTCCTTCTCGGTAACGATATGTGATTTTTTTGACATGTTGTTTATTACATGTCAAATAACGTTTACAGATATTTGTATGCCACAAAACCTAGCAGAGATAGGGAGCCAACAATGAACGTGATTTCCCCATCTTGTTGTGGCTTGGAGGGTACATAGAAATCCGACAATTTTGGTTTACCCTCCTCTGTTGCAATATAATATTTATAGAGGCTGTCGTCCAGCTCCCGAAGGCTTTTCCCGGCCTTTATTTGCAATTCCCGTTGCTTACCGAACCAATCGATTTTACCTTGTCTGTCCTTCACCCACTGTGCCTTGGCTGATTGTAATTTTTCGATAGCCTCATTATGCCTCTTGCGCTCCGCTTCGCCGTGCCCTGAGAGTTTGCTAAACAAGAAGTTTGTACCGCTGAAAGCCAATGCGTTGATCGCGACCCCTGCAACAAGAACAGCGATAGTTGCCATTTATTCTGAGACGAAACGATTACCCTTTGCAATGTTTTCACTCGCCCACATAGGTTGCGTATTGGTGTAGTGAAGTCTTTTCGCCACCTCATCAAGCGATGGAGCATCTCCATTTTCCTTATATTGAATTGGCACCTTTTGATCAATATGCCACTTACCATAATTGTCCCGGTTCATGCTCTCAACAAACTGAGCTTCAATATGGGCCCGCAGCTTAGCCATGTCGCATCCAATATACTCCTGAGAACTAAGCTCCTTGTTTCCCTGTAGAGCCTCGGAGGTTCGTCTGCGTACAACATGGGCGAGATGGCCGGGACGATCGCAAATGGGGCATATATTCCTTCGTTTTTTATGGTCACAGAAGCTTCCACCCCCACAGTCCTTGCACTGAGATCTTATCCTACCATGTTCCCTGCAGAAGCTTCCACCCCCACAGTCCTTGCAGCAAGATCTTATCCTACCGTGTTCCCTGCAGATACCACCACCTCCACAGTCCTTGCAGCGGGACCTTTGCTTTTCATGGGGCACCTTGTACGTTCCATTGACGTCCTATTAATAACAAGGCATTTGATGCACTGTTTTGTCGGTTGACCATTACGCTTGATCCTAAAATTGTCTAAGGAAAGATAGTGTTTACAATTTGAGCAGCTCTTGTTTTCCATATTGATTTGTATTTGCCCCTAGGGCAAATACAAATTGTGGTCCATCAATACTCAACGCTGTGAAACCGCATTTATTCCAACTGTTTGACCTTCTTGCAGTCCTTGCAGCGGTACTTTATTTTATCATGGGGGCAGATTTGACTTCCTTTAAATTCTTTGCACTGGGCCCTCATCCTTAGATATTTGCAAATCTGACTTCCCTTGCAGTCTTTGCAGCGGTACCTTAATTTCTCATGGGGGCAAATCTGACTTCCTTTACACTCTTTACAATGAGACCTCCTCTTTTCATGCTGGCAAATCTGACTACCCTTACATTCCTTACATTGACACCTCACCCTTAGATGTTTGCAAATCTGACTACCCTTGCAGTCTATGCAGCAAGCCCTCTGTCTCTCATGCTCGCAAATCTGACTGCCCTTGAATTCCTTACAGTAGGCCCTCTGTCTTTCATGGTGACAAACCTGATTGCCCTTGCATTCTTTACACTGCTCCCTCCGCCTACCATGTGGCATTTGTTTCTGGCACGCCGCTGTTTCTTTTTATCCAGACAAACCATACAACTTTTTGTCGGTTTTCCATTTTTCATCACCCTTAATGCATTTAGGGCCAACACTTTTTTACAACTTGAGCAGCTCTTGGTTCCTTCCATCTTGATTCGTATTTGCCTCTGAGGCAAGAACAAATTGTAGTCACTAATACTCAACGCTGTGGAATCTACCGTCTAGGATGTTTAGCTGAGCATCTTGAAGCAGGTATACATAGCATTGAATATCACCGGTTCCGTCGGCTTTCTTGGTCATGTTCAACGTGATGCCGTCACTAAGGCGTTGTAGGGTCCGCCCCGAACCATGCAGGATATGATCAGGAGAGCTTCGGAAATCGATAAAGAGGGCGTATTTTTCATTGAAAAATTGTCCAATCGTCACCTCTGAATCATGACTCCCAAACAGATTTACAGCCCCCACAAAATGATCCTTACCGAGCATGGCATGCGAGTACAGCTCGTTAGGCTCACCCTCCACAGTGATCGAGATCTTCTCAATCTTGGGGTTGTAGAAGACCTCGTTTTTACCAGAGTAGGCCTTAACTGCTGCAGGGTCCACAAACAGTAGCAAAACGCCCTTAAGACTCTTGGCAGGGGTATCGATCTGTAAATTGTAACTCGTGTCAGCTTTTTTCATAGTTGCTACCTTGCTTCGAAGAATTCGTTCATAGGGTAGTGCCAATCTTGCGTAGCGTGACATCATAGCACTCGCGAGACCCTCATGGTTGACCTTGTCTAACTCCAATGAAATATTGGTGATCCTGTAGGTAGCATCCGCTGCCTTGGCTGCCGTGCTTCCCGAGGCTGCCGTACCTCCATCTTTGATCACGTCACCGTACGACGCGAAATGTAGGACAAACTGTAATCTGTCGTATAATCCCGCTTGATAGTACGGCAAGTCCCTCGTCAATTCAAACATTTTACCGAGGGGTATACAAAAGGCATTCCCATACGCCGCAACAATAGCCTTTTCTTCATCTGTTCCAACGTGGTCAGTGGCCTTTACCTGCAGGGCCCTGATGGTACCGTCATTAGGGTTAATACCCTCTAAAATGAGGCTATTGTCGCGATCAAATTTAAGCAGCCACAAGTCTCTGTAGACCGCGAGCGTGTTTTAGTCACTGATATTCTGTACCTCGTTGCCATTCAGGGTGATGCGTAAATCTCGCACTAGACTTTTCCCTATGTTGCTGACTAGGGTACGCTTCGTGTTGGTCCCTGTAAGGACCAGGTCAAATAGTAGCTTGATACTTCCTGGAAAAATGACATCGTTCTGCCCCATCTTTGGCATGTCAACATAGAGGTCCTCATTCTGGTTAATCGTGGAAGGTACGTGGCTTACCTTGACGCGCTGCCGCGTCCCCTTGATGCCAAAATGCTGTTTCATTTCTGCGTAGGGGTCCAATGTAGTTCCAAATGCACTCATTTATTTAGAATGATTTTTTTTAAATAAATGCCAACTAACCCAGTATATGAACCAGATATTTTGGATGATGGTGGGAAAGATGATAAGCCTGATGATACTACACCATCAAGGCCAAAACCTCCATCAACGCCAGGGCCTTCAACCCAGGAAGAACAACAGGGTGCTCCAGGGGGTAGGCTTGAGGGGCAGAGGGAAAAAATACTAAAATCAAGGGTCAACGGCCTTTACGATATCCTTATTGGAGATTTGAGGAAGATACCAAACGCGAAATATTACGATGTGTTTAGGATGAAAGAAGGTAATCAGCTTGTTGTCGATGAAATGGTGATAGGGGGTAAATTTTTGAAGGAACTAGTGCCTACAAATCTTGATGGCCAATTAAAAACCGTTGGCCAGATAAAAACATTGCTAGGTAGTACTCGTATGAAAGCCCTCGGTTTTACCGACTATACTACACCCAACAAGGGTAGTAAAATAAGGGGTCAGAAACTCCTGCAAAAGTACGACCGCATTGAGAAGGAGGTTGGGGAGAATGTTGATTATATTGAGATGATACCCTTGCTCGAGAATGCCCTGGATGAGACTCAAAGTTTTATCGAAGATACCTCGATTGGTGCTGATGATCAAGGTATTACTGAACGTGAAAGAAGGGGGCTTAACCTCGAACTTCAAACCATACGGGGTAACTTGAAAAGCTTGAAAAACAAGATGATCTTATATGATAGCGAGATTGACAAGGCGGAGGGCAAGGTGAAGGAACTCGAGAAGTAGAAAGCCGGGATAAACGAAGGACAAAGGGTTAACCTCGAGAGGGAAATAGCAAAGGTGGAGGAAGAGATTGAAAAATTGAACGATAAAAAAAGGCCACGCAGGAAGCACACGGCCTATTATCCTCGGGCATCCACAGCCAGCTAAAGGCCATCAAGGAGACCCTGATCAAAATCGCCGGAGATGACACGTCCCTGCTTGAAAAGCTTAAAATCTTGTTCAAGGAGCAGGGTCTGACACTAGCGAGTATCGTGTCGGCTGTTGGTCTACTGATTTCCACCATTGTACTCGCGGTTACGGGAGGAAGTGCCGCAACAGGTGCAGGAGGAGGAAGTGCCGCAGGAAAAGGCTTTGTAGAGAAGAAGTTGGAAAGATTAGGGAAATTCCTAAAATACCTGGCAGCCAAGGCAGGTGCTGCCTTACCTGGTATTGTGGGTACGGTTGTCTCGTTCTTTCTGAGGGTAGCGGCAACCATTGTCGAATACGCAGCCAAGCATCTCTATACGGCAATCGCGGCTGCCGCTGGGTTTGCCGTGGTCTACGTTGGAAAGATGAAAAAGGCCTAATGTGGGCTATCTTTTAAGCCAGATATAGGCAATGATGAGGCCTACCGCGGTCGTGATCAATGCGGCCTTGGTATCCTCGTGTTGTTGTGGGGGTTCCCTCTGATCAGGTGTAGTATGCCTAGGAGGTATAGTATGTATAGTAGGCGTAGCATGTATAGGAGGCGTAGCATTTATAGGAGGTGTGGTATGCCTAGGAGGTGTAGCATGTATAGGAGGCGTAGCATGTATAGGAGGCGTATGCTTGATGGTCTGCTCCATATGCCTAGGTGGTGATTTGATAGTATGCTTGATAGCCCTCTCTATGGGCTTCGCAATAGGCTTGTTATTCACATCAACCCGGACCCCAACATTTACATTGGCAGGCGCGATCAGGATGTTGTTGTTATAGCCTTCGAATTTGCCAATCCTCAAATTCATATCAGAAGGCAACATGTAGACACTTGGCATGATGGCAAAATTCACCGGAGTTCTGGCATATTTTAAGACCTTCTGAAATTGATTTATATCCTTCCCTACATTCTCCTGACGTTGTACCATACTCTCAAATTTTTGCATCAATATTTGCCTGGCCGTATAGTTGTCCGCACCTGACGCGATTAAGGATGCTTTTGCTCCTGCCTGCAACCCCAGCAATAAGACCACGTAGACTCTAATACTTTCACTCAGCTTGGTCAGGCCTTCCGACGTCAAACCCTGACTTGTTGGTATAATAAATTTGGCCCAATCACCATCAACTTGTGGCCACCATCTTCCGTCGGTGAGTGATGCCGATACCGATTTTTTTTTGTACAGGCTATTAGGATCGGCACCATATTCACGACATACCTGCACGTAGCCAGAGGTTGAGTAGGGGTTTTTGTACCGGGAAAAACCATCGTTAAAAGACATTGGTACTTTCATTCTTGCCAGAATACGACGCATGTGGTAATAGACATGAAATTTGAAGATGCAGACGGAGCCCGTCATATGCTTGGCAGATATGCCTAATGCAGTGCTTGCGCAATGGGTGGCGAAATTCACCTGGATGTTCCAGTAATCCAAGGCTTGTCCTTTTGTCCATCCCTGAATAACAGGGTCATTGAGGTAAGTTGTTGTACCCTTTATAGGGTATTTGGTAAACTCATGGAATACTACGGATATGTGCGATTTTGTAGACACATATAGGTCCTGGTGTTCCAAGCTGGTTACGACAAGTGGCCATTCTCCCCTGTTGGATTTGTACCTTGCCTTGGGGTTGTACGAATACATGTTCATTGTTTTGTTATAACAAAACAATGAAACTACGAAATAAAACAATTCGACCCGTATGGTTGAATCTTTACAGTGACAACGAGCTCGTCATCCGTAAAATAGGGCCTGATCAGAGGAAAATTAGAATTGAGATCATGAACGGTCTGTATAGGATCGAGGATTTGGCGGCTATCGTTAATAGCCAGGCATAGGAAAGGATCAAACTTTTTGTATTGAAAAATGGACTCTGTAGGCTCCGTGTCAGTGACGGGTACACGGTGGTGATTCATCGACAGCTGCAGGAGCTCTTAGGCCTACCCTACGACCCCAGTAAAAAGTACTATATGAAGGGTGACTATAATGCATACTACAGGACTGACGTCTACCACAGATTGAGACTTGTTTGTTCCCAGCTGGATGAAGACGACTGCCTCCTTAACGGTAAAAAGTCTAAAATTCTCGCCTTACTCCCCACCAGGGAGCTGAATGCCTGGGGGGGGATATGCTGACCTGGGGCTTTGACACCCCTATATACCTTCCTTTGAAGGGTTCTACGGATCGCCTCGAGTTTATGTTGACAGACGAATTTCACCACGAAAAAAATGTATCCTTCACCGGAATTACAATGTGCTTACTCATAGAATAAATGGCTGATATAACTAAGCTGTATCCAAATTTACCAAGTGCGCCTGAGGAGAGCGCGATTGTGCAGGATGAAAGCCAGGTCTACGGGCAGGAGGAAAGACAAAAGTATACACTTGACAAGATTGAGGGTATTGAAAAGTATCTTAGAAATGAGACTAAGGAGCGGGACAAACTTGCTAAAAAGTTCAAAATGCAACGGATCTGGGTACGCTACTGTGACCACGGACTGCTGGGTATTACTATAGTAACGTCGGGTGTCGGGATTGGGGCCTTGGCTTCGGGTCTTGGTGTTCCGGTCTGCATTGCCATGGGTGGGATTACGATTGCCGTAAGGATCGGGCAAGCTGGATTGAGGAACGCTGGGAGGAGGCTGGGTGTCAAATCAAGGAAGCACAGTCAAATAAGACTGCTCGCGGAGTCTAAGCTGAATTCCATCATTGACCTGATTTCAAAAGTGGTAGAAAACGGGGTTATCAGCAACTACGAGTTCACTACCATTACCCACGAAAAGCAGAAATATATGCTGGTAAAGGAACAGATGCGACAACGATTCAACCGTATTTTCAACGCCATCAATGAACAGGAGCGTGCCCAGCTAGTTGCGAAAGGTCGTGAGGAGGGGAGGCAGGACGTTTTAAAAAAACTTCAGTCTGTACAGTATGTAAGCACTACATAGAGCCCCCACCTGCTTACAAACCCTAATTTTATATATTTTATAGGTCTTGTATGGCCTATAAAATATAGGGTTTTTTTAATCCTCACCCAGCAGCCATTCAACTTTAAAGTCCTTATATCTACATTCCATAACATGTACCTGAGGGTAGTAGTTTTTACCTTGCACATACACCGATGATAGTGCCAGGATGGCACTGACTTGGCATGGCTCATCATAGGGTACTGGCATACCGTGGAATTTAGTCGTGATCGCGTCCTTGTAGTATTTAAGCTTGGCGTTCACATAACGGTCCTTTCTCACATCGTCAATTTTTGAGATATCAACTCTTCGACCTTATTCCAAATTTGACGATACTTCACAACCCAGTCGGGATACTCCTCAAAATCAAGACTCATTGCCGGTACGGCACTGGCATTATATCGGCTGACCCCATGCGGGGACCAGATTTTTGGTGTTTTTACCCTGAGTGCCGCTACAAGGTCTCGTGTATGGTACCCTACGATGTACCGCTGATCATTGCCCTTGTTGGAAGGAACAGGGTCTGACACTGTCAGGTGGTCCACATTGATATCATTAATGTCGGTAATGGTAGTCGCAAGGTTGTAGAATTCCCGAGGTTTCACAATTTCATTCTCAAATTTCAGCATCCTGTTTATTGAGAATTTTAAACAAGGCCCGAGGATTGCTTCTCCTCGCACATACACAACTACCCCCGTTATATGTGATATATTCTTGGTAGCAGTACCAGCACAGTATTTTAGCTTGTACCACAAACCTTCGTCCGCAGGTACATCTGTCATACTCATCAAGTATACATTCACAGTCCTTACATTGTTCTTCCATTTATTATAGCCTTGGGGGAGTATGATATCCATTCTAAGGAGGTCACATCTTTACTGCGCATGCGTTGATTTATGATGATGTTTAGCGGATTTTGTGGAGAGGGGAGGGGGAATTTACTCATTTGCAGCATTGATTTTGATATGCATGACTAGGCACAGTATATTAGGGACTTGTGATGATTTACTGCGCATGCGTTGATTTTTTGCTGATTATTAGCGGATTTTGTTGTTGGATGTTGGATTTTTTTGTCGGCTGTCGGATTTTTTGTTGGATTTTTGTCGGATTTTTGTGATGAACAGCTGTGACATCACAAGCAAAATTCTGTATGATATTTTTTATGAGAGTTTGACCGTGTTTTTTGGAAAATCCTGGTTATAATGACGCCCTATACTAGCTAGAACTTCATGACATATAAATACGATAAACAAAAATATTTTTAAATAGTCTTCTAAAATTTCTTAGCCATTTCCCTACAAACTCTTTATTTAGTGAGACTGTCTTTGAAACTTTTCGAGAAAATATTCCAAGACACTTAAATCCGCAAACTTATTCTACAAATATTATCTCAAATTCCTCAACATTCATCGGCGAATAATCACTTATCGGTGATACATTTTCATCTTTTAAAGGTTGCTTGCGTTAATTAGTGTATTGATGTTGCTGAATCAAATATGCAATTAAATTTTCTTTTGTTTAATGTTTTAACCATTTTTCTCTTTTTCCCGCTTCTCAGTGAAGTTCATTTCTTCGTCGATATTTTTTACATCACGTGGGTATAAATCAATCTTATTGGACATATCTCAATCGATCGACGAAAAAGTAGAAAGTAATCCTACTTTTAAATTCGATCGAATTCGACCGCCAGGTCGATGTCGATAGACGAAGATTATGCAATCTGCTATTTTTAGTAACATCGATGCGATCGACGTCGATCGATTCGACCACATTCGCTTCAGTGGAAACCCGCCTTTAGATATATCCAGAAATTATTCTGCCCTTCTCTTCACTTTCTCTTAACTTCACCTTCTCTTCACCTTCTCTTCAGTGTTTTTTTCCACAGGATTCAGAACGCCACAAAAATATAAACTTTTTCCATAAATTGGATTTTAAATCTAAACAATAAAATATCTAAGTTCAGCAAACGAAATTTCTACTCTGGAGGTAATTTGCTAGCCATCTAGCTAAACTATAGTATTCTGTAACCTGCACATGAAACGCACAATTTCATTTCCAAACTTTAAAGACATTTTATGCAGTTACCAAGATAATTTTTCTTGTATATTTGGATAACAATAAGTCAGTACGTTTTCTGTTACTGGAACAAAAAAAATTCTTGATAATTTGTTGATGGCGTAAATTAACGTATTACTTATGACGCGTTCGCATAATCTGGCCATATATTGCCCAAAATCGCTCAAGAAGGCAAAAAACCCTGGCGACGAGGGTTTAACAAGTTATCAACATCAGGCGTTTGGACTCCGCGCTGGCTCTCTTTCTATAATTTTATCTCTATCTCTCATCAGGTGATTTTCTAGAAGGTAAACACATGAGCCACAAAACTTTTCTTGACATTTAATGACCAAGATAATTCATGATATTTTTAGTTTAAGATCACGGGGGTAATTATTATTAAAAATGGGGTATTAAAATAAGGCACTTATTTTAATCATATTATAATAAATAATTAGATTTTCGATTAATCAACCCTCTGGTTTCTAGAACCTCGCGGGACAGACAGACAGAAGACGACTATTAATAAAGAGATTAAATTATGGATTGTTTTCACGACCAATGAAATTTAAAGCTTTTTATAACAAACTGACACGCATGGATAGGTTTTCAACTGATGGTATTATTGATTATTTCACAAGACATAGAAGAGTTCAATCTATATGTCTACCTTCATTGTGTGTTATCAACAAATATCAGATAAAGTAATTTACTTGTTTACAGCAAATGCGTCATTCAATTTTCAACGAAAAGAGTTAGCACGCGAAACTTGATCTCCGTAATGTTGACAAACATTATTTTCCGGAGACCTTCTTTACAAAAAAAAATCCAGCACATCCTTGGTATAAGAAAATGTACACACGAAATGATGTACGACCAACACAAGTTCTGGGAAGATGTTAAGCGCAACCAGACACCAATCACTTATGCATCGTATCAACTGAAGATGCTGGAAAATCAAAAAGAAATTTTGGAAGCACAGAAAATGGTGTCAATGATGTTTTATGAACACAATAGAACATGGGAGGAAAGTAATAATCCATCAGGTAAGTCTTGACACATTTCTCAAAAAGGCTTCCATTGTTTTATGACGATTTTTCAGGTTGGCAATGAAGCTAGAAAATTCTTTATCTTGTGCATAGAGGCCTGATATTTCTTGGCACATAGCCCAAAGGTAGACAGAAAAAGAATTGACAGAAGGTAATAAGGATAGACTTGATCTAGATCAAATTGGAAGAATATCATTAATATACCCCGTCCAACCCATGCAAACATTGAAAATTGACCTTAAGCAGAGAAAGATATAAATCTAATTTTTCATTCGTAGGACTTGAAAGAAAATATGACACAGATGGTCAAAGTTACATAATAGATGCTATGGAGAAGAGCTGTGTTTGGGGTGGTGCCTTTAATAACGACGGGTTAGTGGCTTGTATGCGGTTATCGTATAAAAGAGAAAACGCCAGTTTAGATATTGAAAAGCATTCAATAAACGAGAAAATAAGGGAATTAGTATCGAAAACAAATGTTGTCGAAATGCAAAGAGCGTTTACAGTGCCTTCGCACAGAGTTAAAGGTTTGAATAAGCAGCTTTTTGGATTATTTGCAAGGTACTCAATAAAACTAGGAGTGGAAATAGTTACCGCTTTCCTTGATCCATATTTTGAACGCTACAACATTGGTTTGACTGTCGATGACGAATTTTACTATGGTGACCACGGAGAGAGATTATGTTTTCAACATTTTCCGCAAAAAGAATTGGATAAAGTTGTGGCCCATGTAAAATAACATGACTGAATCTCCTCCGTAGCGTTTCTTGTGATGTTATAACTGTTGGAAAACATCCTGCAGCTGGAGGGTCCTTATACAAGTTAACAAAGTAAGTTCCTTTGCATGTGAAACAATTATGGCGTAAGATCCATTTACAAAGACATTCTAATTACTTTCTTATCTATAAACGATTTTTACAATGTGCATGACTACAAAAACACTATGTAAACATTTAAAGTTCTGAATAAAAGTTGCGTCAATTATATTTTTTAAGTATTTTGAATCATATCGCTATAGTAGTAACCGTATTTTGTGACGAGTCCGATAGTGAGACGAGTCGTATTTTGTGTGTGTTTGTATATATTGGATTTGTACCACTGCAAAAAAATGATTAATTCGTCTTAATTAAAAAATATAGAGCCAGCACAGCGGTCATGTTAGTTGCAAAGCTTAAGGATACGGTAACCCCCTGAGGCACATACTCAGCATATTTAAAATATCCCCTCTGCTCGCTATATTAACCCTAGCAAATATATATATTCTGAAAGCCGAATAAATTATCTCTAGAATGATGATAAAATATTTCCATAAAAAAAATCCAAAAAGTAGAAAAGAAATTATATACAAAAATTCACCCTTCCAGTTCATTTTGTCGAACACTCCCCTCAGTAAAATTTTTGTTCGTTGAAAAAAATATGATTGCGAAGCTCTTATTCAGCTCTAAAACACTTTGCTTTTTTTACTCAAAACAACATGTGGTTCTAAAAATATAGCATATTTTGTGTTACAATAGCTGTTTTATGACTGATTTATCTATTTTTAAGCATGATAGCTCAATAACTCGATATTTCCTCACTTTCTGCATTAGAAAAAGCAAAGTTCTGTAGCCAAAAATATAATTGTCGCAACAAACTTGTTTTCGTACAATTTCGACAAGATGGAGGGGAGTGTTCGACAAAAATATATACCGTTACGGCTGAAAATTTTATTTCGAGAAAAAGCAAATCAAAGACCTTTGCTTTTACCTGCAAGAATCATGGTTACACCCACTTAAACGTTATGAATAATTAATAACTCCATGAATATTTTATTTAAAATTAAAGGTAAAGTGTTTTCGCAGAACTATGGGTCTAGTTATTGTTAAACAGACAACAGGATAACATAACATAACAGGATAAAAACGAAAAAAATAAATAAATAAATTAAAAAGGTATAGATGATAAATAATAATATATTTGTATAGATTATTAAAGTGTGAATGTTTCCTATGTTATATGTAGAGATGCAATTTTTTATTCGTTCTGCATAACTCTCTTTAATTATTACACAGATTAAATCTATTTGAGGAATTTTAAACTTTGAGCACACTATTGAAAACACTGAAAGATAAAAAAAGATTTTTTCTCATTTTATCCCTCTTAACAATAAATATTTTTTGATTCTTTTTTTAAAAATATCAGGAAAATATGCCAAAGAATCAAAATTTAAAAAAATATTTTTTTTAAAAAAAATGCCCCTGAAGGGGGTTACCGTTTCCTTAAGTAGTCTTTGGAAGAATGTTATTTTTCGCAGTCTAATGGACTCATTCAAACCATTCAATATCCCAAAGTTCAAAACCATTTCTCTCCAAATTTTACAAACGTGATAATGCTTTCCTCTACGTAATACACAATGCTGCGAGACGAACAAGGTTTCCCGCCAAAATGCACCTTGAAAAACGCTCTCCTCCACATATCTCAACATGTGGTGAAATGTAGCAAATTCTCCGCTACAATGCATTCCGAACCACCATTAGTTTTTAAAGGTATTTCTCTACGCTCTTTCTAAAGCGCCATAATTAGTCACTTCCACAGTCGGTGCATACGGAAAATTCTTCTTTCTAGGAAATTTCGTTAACATCTTTCTACAATAACCGTTGGAATTACAGTGTTAGTTACATTTGTTTTTCCTAGATTGCGTAAGTTTTTCGCTTCTTCTGCTAGTATTTCTAGCTTGTTCGCCTTTGCAAGGCCAACTTGATCGACCAATTGGCGAAAGTATCCTGACTTGTTCTGTAGAAGATCATAAGGTTCGTCGAACTCCATTATATTTCCATCCTCCAGCACCTAAAACCGTTATCCATTGATAGTTTTTATAACATAAAATTTTTTTTGTATAAACCAAAAAGTTTATGTACTTTTATTTTCTACGTCCTTTTAGTAACAACAGTAAATGTCAATCCTAGCTACCAACAATAGTTTAAACCCTTTAAATCTCAGGAAAGTAAGTTGATGTTATCTTTAAAATGTTTTAAATGACATGAAATTAATTTTGTTTTATTGTAAAACAATCTTGAAGGGTTGCATTGTATTTTAGAATTAAAGTTATTAAAACTATAGATTTGAAGTGACTAGTTAAAAATGTCCTTCAAAGTTTTGTATAGAGCTTTTATTCATATTTCGAGATATGCAGTGCAGGATATATCCTCACTTGTCACACAATTTTTTTAAACTTTTACTTATACTCAGATTCCAATTTCATAACTGTTCAATTCCCAAAAGTTGAAAAACGCAAGAGAAAAATAATACTACTGAAGTTCCTTCGCAACTTAATTCTTCCCCCATCGCTTGTTTACAACCATTTAATTCAATTTTCAATTTTTAACTTTTAAATATTTATTATGTTGCAGAAAAATGTAAAATTCGTGCTCACACATACCATGACACGATCAGAGTCAATCACAGTGTTTAATCGATGGGCCACAGTAAGTACGGTACATTCTTTAAACTTTTCTCGTATGGTTTGTTGGATCAGAGAATCGGTTCTATGAAAACACAAAATTTATACCTAAGGTGAATCTAGTTGACTGGAAAAGAAGTTAAACATTTCTTCCTAAATCATGAAATTTGCAGGTGCATTACTTATAAATATGGTTTGTTTGAATTTCTTTTTTCAACCGGAATATGTTTAAGGCAGAAATCTTTCATGACTAATGCTACCAATTTCATTTTCAAAATTTTTCTTCACGTAGAAGTAAAAGTAAAACTTACTCCATGTCCACATTAGCAGTTGCTTCATCGATCACTATGATTTTGTTCTTCTTCAACAATGCACGTGCTAAGCAAAGTAGTTGACGTTCTCCAACACTTAAGTTGGAACCTGCTTCAGTTATCTCTGATTCCAATTTGCCTGGTAACTCTGCCACGCTTTCTTTCAGTTGAACCTGTTCAAGAACATTTTATGTTTATTTTGCAAAAGTAAACGTTTTGTTCGTTATCATATAAGTCTAAAACGAACGATTATATACGATTATAATTGTCGCGTTGCTCGCCAAAAGGCAATAGCTACTGTAATCCTGACTACAATGACTTTAGATAAGTTATCAACACCATAGATTATCAGCAAAAAAGTCACACAATGCAATAAAGCCCTAGTACAGTGGTTCTTTTGTTCCAAATGAGAAAAATCGGTTACCCCTGTGCGAATGTACCATTCCCTCGCTTATTAGGGTAAATTTGAGACTAACCAATTGAGGAAGAACTTGACGATAACAAAATGCAATTCAAATATTTCTTTTTTCGACAATTAAGTATTCCATTCCCCTTAGAAACTTAACAACTTTTTGAATTGTTCTTTCTTTTATACCTCTTCTATAGCTTCCCATACATCTGCATCTGTATACTCATTAAACGGATCAAGATTTTTTCGCAAACTTCCACTAAACATGACAGGATCCTAAAAAGTAAGAAAGAGTTGTCTTAACTACAGAACACGCTAAAATTTTCCCAATATTCTTAGAATCAAAACAGTGAGCTGTTTATTTTTTTTCCTCTAGTAATTTTACTGAATATGCAGGACACGAGACATTAAAGGTATAACTAACTAGCCTGTGGAATGATTGATATGTTCCTTCGCAAATCTTTTAGTTTCAAATCTGCGATTGGATATCCATCAATTTTAACAGTTCCAGAAACATTACCCATTCGAAACAACATCGAGAATAGAGAGCTTTTACCAGCACCTGTACGTCCGACGATACCGACCTGAGAAAATTTTTTTGCATTTTAGCAACATCATCATAATCAATTAAAGATTTTCCTTTATGTTTTATTTTCATGACCAACGCTTTTTGCAACGCAGCTATGCAAAAGTTCTTCTAAGGCGTTGATGAAAATGATTTCAAGATGTGAAAACGTTATTGAAAATACCATATGCAAGTGATACATTCAATCATTGCAAGTATAAAAATTTTACCTTTTCCATGGGTCGGATGTCAAAATGTAATCTTCTTAAAGCGTGTGGTAGTGAAGAATGATATGTAAACGAAGCTCCTGTACCAGATATCGAACCTTGCTCTGGCCATGACTTCCTCAATTTTTTACTATTTCCACTATCAAGTTCAGGTTCCAACTTGGCATATTCGAATATTCTTTCTACAGATGTCATCTATAAAAAAATAGGTATCTTCTATCTTATCTTGTCAGTTTTACATTTACTTTGCTGCTGGCTGTTTTAGGTTTAAGTCTTCTGGTAAGTTTACTAGGTTACATCTAATTTGGAAATCGCAGCTACATTAAGTTAAATGTACAGTATTTCATTGCATTTTTGGAACTCAACATTTGCGATGGAAGAAGAAGAAGAAGTTAAAAATTAAAATCTGGAATTATAAAATTAAAATCTTCTAATAAGAAAGCCTGTGCAGGTTTTGTGGCATGTGCAGTAACCTGGTTCAATTATAGAAGCACAAAAAGGGACTTCTTACCATATTGTCAACTTCGACGCTCTGTCGTACAGTCCATTGAAACATACCACATAATACCAAAATATACGACAAGCTCACGGCAACTAAATTTGTATCGAGATCTACAAGAGAATAAGAGACTGGTAACATTTTGTTCACGTAATAAACTAAACGAGAGAAAAACAAAATGCAGAAAATCGTCTAAACAGTTATTAAAGCATACACGAAACAAAAACTTAATTTTCTAACAAACCTATGTACGTAGCTGCAACGATAGGTGCAAATGTCGAGCAGATCGAAAACAAGACAGTCAACAAATCCAAACGTTGCGAAAACCATCTTGCTGCTAACAAAAACATAATCCAAGCTCCTGTCTGATAATCTTGACATGCGTAAAATTCGCGGAGGATCTTATCTTGGTTATCGAAGGAACGGATAGTTGTTATACCAGCTAACGTTGCTGAAACATGTGTATACAGTGGACTCCGTGCTAAAAAAATAGGTTTTAACCACAAGCTAATGAAATCCATAAAACAAATACCCAATTATATAGTGCGATCAAAGTTGACCTAGTTTAGAATAATGGGTTCCAATCTCATCAACTCCGAACCAAGAAACTTTTCGTTATAGTTATTGTTCCCCCAAAATACTAAACCGGTGGTGTTACTTGTGTTTTTGTTGATACATTTAAACTTGTATTGATATTTTCACATGGGTGAATGAAATTTTTACTTAATTCTTATTAATAGTTGGTTGGCTTCCTTCATATCTTAAGGTGTGAGTAAGGGAAAAAATCTCATTTTTTTCAAAAAAATTTTTTTGACGCATTCGTATAAAATCGAATACGAGCTTTTTGATAGAAAAGAAAAAAAATATAAAACAATCTGAAAGAATGTCTTTATTCCAAAAAACATTCTTTACATTCATAGCAAACATAATATATTGTACTCACAAAAACACATTTCTGAATGTTCATAAATATGTCATCTTGAGAATAATTTTTACTCACTTTCAGACGAGCGAACTTTTATGATAATGCAATTACCGTCATAAAAGATTTTAAAAAAAGCAATAGTTATATTTATGCGTAACTTTTTATATTTTTTCATTTTTTTACTTTTATCTGTGTCCTTTCTTCTTATTATTTGTTATCTTACCCATGTTGTTTCGTTATGATCAAAGTGTGGAAGTAAGTAGACATGTGCGCATCATACAGTAAGTGTTAAAAATACATTCGTTACTATGGCGACGAATGAATTATACAGAAAATAATGAACTTTTAAAAAATCTTTAAAACTCTTTTTCACAGAGTTAATTTTTTCAGAGAGTATGCCATACGTTTTAATCTCCATTTACAAAACAATAAAAGCTTTGAGGAGGAGGGTGACTTTGTTTTGTAAAGGAATGATACATCTCGGGTGCTTTTTTGAATTAAGGTGTGAATGTAAACCTAACTCGAGTTATGATGCTTTTTGTGATGAAACGAAGGGAATAATTTAGTACTTAACTTTGATGGGAAATATCTTTAAAAGTAAAAACATTCAAAGCATAATTCAAAAATGCTCCCGAGATATATGTATAGTGAATACAAAATTGCAAACAGAATGTATGAAAATCTTTTAGTTTTGTAAATGGAACAAATTTTCTAAACAAGGGGGTAATTTTTTAAGGCGTTTTTTTTATGATCTAAAATTATTTTTTTCAAATAATATTTACATCATTGTCTAGATAATTTTATATGCTTTTGGAATATAACTAAGTCAATGCATTGATCACCATTCCATTTTAGTTACACGATTTTTAATACATAGCACTTCTTTCCCTTACTCACACCTTAAATGTCGTATTTCCTTTGGAAAAACATGTAAAGAATTTCCCTTAAAAATAAATTAGATCTATTGTGCTATAAATCTAAATTTTCCTCTGTCTTTCTAAATTGCGTTTAAACTGGATTGTTTATCAAACATAACTTACACACAGCTTCCAGTCTTCGTAATTCACGAGAACTCTTGAGGTAGTATCTTCTCGAAAACAAGAATATAATTAGAAGTGGAAGCAGAAGGATCGTCAAGTATGGAACGCTGATACAATTTAAGATGATGACCGCCAGTGTCAACAAGGAGAACTGTAGATAAAATAAACATGATTTTGCAGGATTTTACAGTTATTGACTAGAAGACAGAGATTATTGACAAACTCTTCACAAAGAAACGCATTGGTACAGCTTATAGCTTCATCCGATTAAAGAGAGAAAAATATGACATTTAAAGGCTTAGATGAATTTATTACGTATTTTCCTGACAAAATTAATTTGGAAAGTCATATGTGCATAGCGAAAGAACAATGAAATGCCATGATTAAAAAAATTGAATACTTACGAAAGAAAAATCAAAAAATGTCCAAGGTAGTTCATCATCCATGAAGTACACATCGCGGGAAAAACGATTTAAAATTTGGCCTAAATGTAAAGGATATGAATATACTAAATTTAAGAAGAATTAAAACATATCCTTCAGAGGCATTAAATTCGTCTTTTTCAATTTTTTTATTATTTATATGACATAGGTAGAATGTCTCCTCGTGTGGAGCCAATTAGTTCTGCAATTTTATACGTAGAACATTCTTTGGTTATGGTGACATTGACAAATGGAATCTTCTTTGTAAAATGAGTAACTACCATGTAATTATCAATTTACATAAAGGACTTACCTACTGGGTTAGTATTGAAGAAGTATATAGGTGCTTTCAAAACTGCTTTAAACATCGAGTTATGCAATTTCCGGCTACACTTAACAAATGTCACATAAAAGTATATCGTTCGAAACAGATTCATCAAAAAGCTGGCAGCAACAAGCGAAGCAAATATATAAATATTGACTTCAGGATTGCTTTTCACATAATATTTGGCAGTGATTGTCACATTTGCGTTGCTCTGTTCTTCACCACTCGCCCTGTTGATATAAACAGATTAAGGTGTAGATATTGAGCCTTTTTTAAACAAAGACATTTATGTAGCCACGACTCCTGTTGCAAAACGCAGCAAAATTAGGAAGATTATAGAAAGTTTACAGATCTCAAAACATAAATAGGATGAATGCACCAATGTTGTCTGTGTGAACATACACGAAAATTATAAATGATACTTTTTTCAGACATTTCTTTCAACATTCAAAACTCGGGGGCTATATGTCAAAGGAAATAAGTATTTACACTATAACCTTGATTTGCCTAGTGGTATATAACACAGTGGTTAATGACTGACGAAAATTCTTTTCGCATCAATGATATAAATATCCAAGGAGGATGTAAAAAAGACCTCCTTAAATATACATACCAATTAGCAAGGAAAAAGTCTGTCAGAGTTAGCATCACCTGAAGAAAAGATAACTTTATTATAAATTTATCATTTTACCATACATAGAAATAAAAACACATTGCATGATTTCGTTACAACGATGTGTTTATAACGGAGTGGTTTCTAGTACATTTCCATATTTTTAAGCACATGCACCACGAAAGCAAGCAAACATGTGTTTTCCGATATTCTTGAGTAACCTAACAAGTCGCTTGTTTATAATTTTAAATTTAAACTAATTTTCCAGTGCTTAAATAATCTTAGGAAACTCAAACAGTTAGCCACTCTGTTATAAAGAAGAAAAGAAAACTACTTAACGAACCTGACCAGCTGCCAGCGATAGTAGGAGAACCAGCGATGCCATATACCCAACACCTTGTATAATATACTTCATATATAATTTTGCTGAAACTGTCCCTCGCTTCCTGCTTTCTTCTTCTTCTTCCTCCTCTATGATTTCATCGTCCATGCGAAAACTCTAGAAGCCGAACAGGGTAAACATAAAATTTTATGGTATATATATTACTATATTTGAATACAGTTATATTAAAACATCTCTTACAATACACGAGCTTGCTGTATTAAAAACATTACATTTATTGACCGGAACGACGCCTGCAGGCCCTTATTTATCTGCCCAATACCAAACGTTGGTAACGAGAGAGTATCTTTCTGTCCATTGATGTGCGCGTATACCATTTCTTCCTCAGCTCCTTTTGCTAAGTCACCGCCCAAATTCTTCTGTTGTGGTTTCGGAACACGTTTTGACGGCAACTCATGTGGAAGATCTACTCCATTGGTATCCTTAAAACGTAAAATACCATGTTTATTGCACCCATAATCGTTAAAAATAAAAGACTACCTACAAAGATATGGGAGCAGTATTACCTTAAAGCATTGAGTTTAGAAAAAGAATTGTGAATTTTTATTTGGACTGATTTATATCAAAACATTACAGCATCGTGTGCCGCCTACCTCTTTCAAGCGAACAATATCGGTTGCATGCTCCAAATACTGAATCTGATGGGTGGCAAGAATGACAACCTTTTCACGAAGCAAACCTTCAATGCACCTAGTAAAAAATATGAAAATTTGGTGAAAATTCCAGAAGGTTATTGATAGATTTTATTTAAATGGTGTTGCACGAACTGATTTCTTAAAAACCCGTAATCTGAAGGTTTTAAATATCCAGCAATATCAAAAGGTAGTAGCTAACGCTTTGTCGTAAGTTATGCCAATAGATTCCTTATAACGAATTTGCAGCCTATATAAGAAGTTGCCTGCTATAAATGTATTGATTGCCTTACCAATAAAATACATTATATACTCAATCAGAAGTTAAACAAACCTGTTTCTCTTTCTTTCATTTTGTTAAAACTTACTTTTCAAATATATGTTTTCCAACTTTAGCATCAACTGCACTTAATGGATCATCCAGTAAATATATATCTGCATCAGAATAGACAGCCCTAAAGAAATTAAAAAATGAGTACTTAATAAACCGCTCGAAATATGTTTTGGTGTTAAGTTGCAGAAGACTTTCTTGTAATGTTCTTTAGATTTGCTGCTTAGTTGCATTGCAATGGAAATAGTTTAAGGAGTGAGTTTTTATGGGTACTGGGTCTTTCCACGACTTTTGTAACAGCAAATAAGAAAACGTTTAGTCACCCCCGCATTGAATAATTGATGTTTAGTTCATCTGTATTGCCTGCATATCTAGCATAATTTGCTCTGTGTATGGTCGCTTTAAACTCGGTAAAAATATGCTCTATTTCCTATTTCGTTTGCGTAGCACCATTGCACACACGGAACACGGCTAATATTAAAGTGACGTGAGATTGATACTACACATCCCCATAGTTTCTTCTCGCAGAAATAAACTTTAATTAGCAGTGATTTTAGATATATTATTCGCATGAAAGAATACACATACCTTGCCAAACTGATTCTAGCTCTTTGTCCACCGCTAAGCGACACACCTCGTTCGCCAACTAATGTCAAATCTTTATTCTCAAAAGATTCTATGTCCTGCAAAGATAAAGTATTATAATAATTAGTGTAAGAATTGTAGTTACAACTAGCTATTATCAGTTAATCCTATATATTGAGAACATTACACTGTTGGATAAATTGATGAAAATTAATACATTGGAATCTCTCTATCTCGACTACTCTCTATCTCGAACTTCTCTCTATCTCGAACTAAAGTCTCGGTCCCTTTGTGGTCCGCCTAAGGTATTTTCCTTTCTTTATCTCGAACTTTCTCTATCTCGAACAATTTTTTTGGTCCCTTGCGAGTTCGAGATAGAGAGATTCCACTGTATTTTTAAACTTGAGCCACGAATGTTAAAATCGTCTTTGGAATATTAAACGCCATCACAATATTATTCCAAGAAATATTTGATACATATAATAATAAAAATAAAAAATAAGACATTCTCATATTGTTGTTTCTTCACATTGCGAAAATCGAAGCGATATACGTCTATTAAATGGAAAGAGAATTTTTTTTACTACTCTTATGCGTAGTTGTGTCGAATTTGCGCACACTAATGATATACCATTGACTACGATTTTACTTTAAGATAAACACACAAAAGAAGAAGAAAGGATTGTAACCTGTTTCAAGGCGCATGCTTTTATCGTTTTCTCATATCTCTTCTTATCGAATGCTTGTCCAAACAAAATATTGCTTCGAAGTGTTCCTGAGAATATCCATGCTTGTTGTGCAGAATATCCAATGGATCCATTTTTTATGATGTTTCCCTTTTTGACGTGAAGTTCATTCAATGCCGCCATTAAGATGGATGACTAAAAAAATTAAATGGTTTCATACAACTGCGACATACTATTCATCTGTCTTTTTTTATTTTTATGGCACTCAATATATTGTTTGTTTATCTATCTTTTTATGCACTCGTTTCTAAATTGACATCACCTCCTTACTCTCTCACAAAATAAAGAAGGTCCCGTTAAAAGAAGTTATTATATTATCCTCTTGTTGTTATCAACCGTGTTACCAACTAAGAACACTTAAACTTCATGCACTTGGATTTGTTAATAATTACTTCTAATAACAGAAACTAAAGAATCAGGGAAAAAGAAATTTGCTCATGCGCATTTACCTTTCCAGATCCAACAGGTCCAACAATCATCACTAGCGAATTCTGAAATGAAATAACGTATTCGCATGATTTGGAATTATTTTCAACAGATAGGAAGTAAAGAAAAAAGAATTAAGATAGAAAATAATATGACCTAACTTAAGAAAGAATCGGTGGTTTTGCATATACATATACACAATACAGATATTTAGATCGATTGTATGTCATTATTTACTGAGTTTATTATTATAGAAACACATGAATTTGTCGAACGTTACCCTTGTTTCATAACTACACAATAAAAGAGAAGACCTGTCTTAATTTTGAGCTTTAATTATATGATATGTGACTTTTCTACATGGCTTGCCACAATATTTTCTTCCCTCACAGCAAAACGATTTAATTGTTATTGGGTAGGAACCATGGTGTCCATAATAGTAAAATCATACTGACAGAAAAATTAATTTCTTACTTGTGAATCTGCTTTAAAAGATAAATCACAAATTACATCTTCTGAATCCTGAAATGAAGCAGAAAGATAAAGGTTCATCATGCGGACAAAACATGGGGAATTAATTTACAAATACTATTCACTTACATTATTCCAAGCTGCAGTTACATTTTTGAAATGTATTGAAGGTTCGACTTTCACAGGTATGTTTGATGGAAAGGGTGTGTCTGGGGGAGGTGCTTTTGTTGCTGGTGTTTCTACTTCGCTATGTTCTTTCTCGAATAAGAAAGCCTAAATAAAAATACAAAGTCATCGTCTCACTTTCAGAGTTTGTATGGATATACATTCGATGGGAATATCTGCAACTAAACACAATAAGATGGCCTCATATAATTGTTTGTTAACTGCAATCATCTCACCTGGATTCGCTTGCAGCTTACATAAGATTCAGTCATCATCTGTATGGCCAGTGGAAAATACAACACAACGCCCCAACGTATTGTAAAGAACATCGTCAGCACAAGAAAACACCACTGCCAATGAAATTTCCCTTCCAGAAATATGAAAAAGAGCAAGTGTTGCCAGGGAAACTAAATATGGACTGACTGAGAAACATGCTGGCATTGATAGAACGAGCGATAGCAGTTTTCATAATGCGGTTGCTCTCGTCCCTGTTGTATCAAAAACAAAACATTATATGCTTACAAGAAAAACGACTTTAAAACAATCATAATTTTCATACAAAACTGCAGTTATTCGATTTCAAATTGCGCATGTTTTTTCTGCTTTCCTAAATATTTTCCTTACCGTCGGACCTTATTGACCATTTCAGCAAACGAATCTTCCCATGCATACATCTTGATGACTTGCATTGATGTGATGACTTCATTCATGATGTTGACACGGCTGGTCAGTCTTGGCAACAGTTTTTGATCTTTAATAAAATTAATTCAAGTTGTAGACAACCTAGAAGTGCTTACGTGTTAAAAGTTAATGCAATAACGAAATAGATTCTTCAGAAGTTGCCATGATTTGGAAACTGATTGACAGAATTTATAAAACTAGCCATTATTCCGTGGGAATGTACACGAACTAATGACTAGTTGACAGCGACTACTCGTAGCTATCATCTTTGGCTCACAAACAGACAGACAGTTAGTATCATAGACATTTGCTATTTGTAGCTTGAAGATTTTGTGCTTGGTTTAACATAAACCACTTTTGCAAATAAAACAGATATACAACGGCTATTATTGTAGAGGCAAACGCATTGCATGAGTAGCTACCTCATGTATGCAAAGAACTTTCCGAACCATGTTTGTATAGGTATCGTGATAACAAATACACCAATGCCAGCGAGGCAGGATGGACCTATCTCTCTCCATAGTATCACCACCGCTGCTATTATCTGTAATGGTGAAATCCATAAGTAATTAGCAAATCTGAATCCCTAGAAATGAAAAATGCAGTTGGTAAATATCAGTGATGATATCAGTCATGTCCAACCGGTACTTATTTAGGACAAAAGACCTTACCTCTTGCACTTTATGAACATCAGATGAAGATTAATGTCACTATACATGACCAGATGTTATTCTTGCCAGACGATGGTTTACTAGGCGGAGGACCTAAAAGAGCTTCAAAGGTTTTACATGTTGCATCTAGTTTTAAGAAACTTATAGTTTTTCGTGACTAGCACTTCTTGTTTAAACTATTAAAATCAAATCAAAATATACCCAAAAATAAAAGCTGTTTTATCGTTTACATGTTTTTCTAATTTCTTTATGTTCTTTGTAAATTGTAAAGGGGTGTTCATTTTTTGAATTATTGACACCAAAAAGTCGAATTAATGGCGGCGGAAAAACCACCGAAGTCCAAAAATAAGACCTTAATCAACTTAAATGTTATATTGGACATCCGAATATAGCTGAAAATAAAAAAAACGTTCTCAACGTGTATTTGGTGTCTATAGTTTAATCGTTATGAGCATTTCCGTTGTTTTGACCTAGCTAGCTATGTCTATATTATAATACCCGTATATGTATATACATGTCTGTCCATGTATCCCAAGAGCAAGACGCACTGAAGGCGGTATGAAAAGGACGGGCCAACCGTGGATTTTTTCACGGGCCACCGACTAGTTCTGCTAAATTTTGTACAATCATACAAAACAACACATAAAACCAGTTGAAACAATTCATAATTCGTGTTTCTATTTTTGGAAGATGGCAATAAAAAATAGTAAATGCATCATAACAAAAGTAATAATTTGTAAACAGATTGGCATAGCTGCAACGTGCATGCAATTAATTGTAGCTTGACCTTTGATTTGTTTCTTTGCAAGCTATTGTTAGGAATGTGTGAAAGGAGAATGACGAAGAGCTTGGTAGAACTCTTTTATAGCCTCATAAATATACTTTACTATTTAGATGATATAAAAACAAGATGTATTCACGCGTTCTAAAATGTATCTTTTTAAAATATAAAAAAAAGCTAAAAAAGGATCTGTTAGAAAGAGCAATGTCTAGCAGGCATCTTTTTTATATTATTCATTTTATGATATATTATTCTTGTTATGCTAATTCCTACTTAAGAAAGTTTCCCTACCTTTTTATAAATCATTGCAACGCATGCACTTTTCAGTCGAGCTCCAGTTTTCTCAATAAGTAGAAACGTATGGTGTAGCAACCCCCACGCAATCACGAAACACGATGTAAGACATGCTGCCCAAATGTATGCAGAATTGTCTTTGCCGAAATCCGGCTCTGAGAGACTTTCAATGAGTTGTTTCAGGAAAACAGTTTGGCATATCCTTAGTGACTCCTATAAAGACGAAAGTTTTTACTCCAGTTGTTTTATGCGAAATTAAACAGTGCAAACAAACTGAAATACATGCTTTTCTTTTATAAGAATATGCTTTATAAGAGGATCATTTTTGGTTAAAAACAATGGGTCTATTGTTTAGAACAATAGAGAAATAAGAATAATGACCAGCTTGGTTAGAATTTTGATATTCTTATAATGCAAAGCGTGTACACTTACAATGGAGAACAAATAATGAATTTCTAATTTTAACTTAATTTTAAATTGTAGATATATAAAAATAATATAATATATAAAAATAAATTTATTATTTATGAAAAAAAATATAAGTTTGAAAAAAGTTAAGATATTCATTTGTAAAGCTTTCGTTGTTTCTGGATCAAACTTAAGGATACGGTAACCCCCTGAGGCACATACTCAGCATATTTAAAATATCTCCTCTGCTCGCTATATTAACCCTAACAAATATATATATTCTGAAAGCCAAATAAATCATCTCTAGAGTGATGATAAAGTATTTCTATAAAAAAAATCCAAAAAGGAGAAAAAAAAAATTTATACAAAAATTCACCCTTCCAGTTCATTTTGTCGAACACTCCCCTCAGTAAAATTTTTGTTCGTTGAAAAAAATATGATTGCGAAGCTCTTATTCAGCTCTAAAAAACTGGTGCTTTTTTTACTCAAAAAAACACGTGGTTCCAAAAATATCGCATATTTTGTGTTACAATAGCTGTTTTATGACTGATTTATCTATTTTTAAGCATGATAGATCAATAACTCGATATTTCCTCACTTTCTGCGTTAGAAAAAGCAAAGTTTTGTAGCCAAAGATATAATTGTCGCAACAAACTTGTTTTCGTACAATTTCGACAAGATGGAGGGGAGTGTTCGACAAAAATATATTTTTTTCCCGCTCTCAAGTGAAAGTTCATTTCTTCGTCGATATTTTTTAAATCAACGTGGGTATAAATCAATCTTATGTGGACATATCTTCAATCGATGCACGAAAAAAGTAGAAAGTAATACTACTTATTTAAATCGATCGAATTCGACCGCCAGGTCGATGTCGATAGACGAAGATTAATGCAATCTCTATTTTTATGTAACATCGATGCGATCGACGTGATCGATTCGACCACATTCGCTTTAGATATATAGAAATTATATTGATATTAGAAAGCCTTTAAATATATCCCAGAAATTATTCTGCCTTCTCTGTCACTTCTCTTAACTTCACCTTATCTCACCTTCTCTCTACAAGTGTTTTTTTCCCAAACAGGATTCAGAACGCTCACAAAAAAATATAACTTTTCCATATAAATTGGATTTTAAAATCTAAACAATAAATATCTAAGTTCAGCAAAAACGAAATTTCTACTCGCTGGAGGTACTTTGCTGCCATGCTAGCTAAACTAATAGTATTCTGTAACCTGCACATGCTAAACGCACAATTTTCATTTTCCAAACTTTAAAGACATTTTATGCAGTGTACCTAAGATATTTTTCTTGTAATATTTGTATAACAATAAGTCAGTCACGTTTCTGTTTAGCTGACAAAAAACAATTCTTGATAATTTGTTGATAGGGCGTAAATTAACGTATTACTTATGAACGCGTGTCGCATAATCTGGCCATATATTGCCGCAAAATCGCTCAAGAAGTGCAAAAAACCCTGGCGACGAGGGTTTAAATCAAGTTATCAACATCAGGCGTTTGGACTCCCGCGCTGGCTCTCTTTCTATAATTTTAATCTCTATCTTCCATCAAGTGATTTTCTAGAAGGTAAACACATGTGCCACAAAACTTTTCTGACATTTAATGACTCAAGATAATCTCATGATATTTTAGTTTAAATCACGGGGGGTAATATAAAAAATGGGGTATTAAAATAAGCACTTATTTTTAATCATATTATAAATAAATAATTAGATTTTCGATTAACAACCCTCTCGGTTTCTAGTAACCTCGCGAACAGACAGACAGAAAGACGACTATTAATAAAGAGATTAAAATATGGATTTTTCACGACCAAGTGAAATTTAAAAAGGCTTTTTATATAACAAAACTGACACGCAATGGATAGGTTTGCAAACTGATGGTATTATTGATTAATTTCACAAGACATAGAAATGAGTTCAATCTATATGTCCTACCTTCATTGTGTGTTATCAACAAATATCGAGATTAAGTAATTTACTTGTGTTACAGGCAAATCGTCATCAATTTTCACGAAAAGAGTTAGCAAACGCGGACAACTTGATCTCCGTAATGTGACAAAACATTAATTTTCGCGGAGACCTTCTTTACAAAAAATAATCGACCATCCTTGGTATAAGAAAATGTACACACAGAATGATGTACGTACAACACAAGTTCTGGAAGATGTTTAAAGCGCAACCAGACACCGCAAATCACTTATGCATGCGTATCCAACTGAAAGAATGCTGGAAAATCAAAAAGAAATTTTTGGGAAGGCACAGAAAATGGTGTCAATGATTTTATGACACATAGAACATGGAGGAAAGTAATAATCCACAGGTAAGTCTTGACACATTTCTCAAAGGCTTCCATTGTTTTATGAACGATTTTTCAGTGTTTGGCGAAGAAGCTAGAAAATTTTATTTACTGGTGGCATAGAGGCCTGATATTTATAAAAGGAATTGACAGAAGTAATAGGATGAACTGATCTAGATCATATGGAAAATCGATTAATATATTACCCTCCCGTTCCCGCCCCCAAACCCCCCATTTGCCCCAAAACATGGAAAAAACAACAAAAAATTGACTGTTAAGCAGAAGAAAGATATAAAATCTTGATTTTCAATTCGTAAGGACTTGAAAGAAAATATTGACACAGATGTGCAATAGTTTACATAATAGATGCTTAGGAGAAGAGCTGGTGTTTGGGGTGGTGCCTTTAATAACGACGGTTAAGTGCTTGTATGCGGTTATCGTATAAAAGAGATAAACGCCAAGTTTAGAATTGAAACATTCCAATAAACGAGAAAATAAGTGGAATTTACGTTAAAAACAAATGTTGTGAAATGCAAAGAGCGTTTACAGTGCCCTTCGCAACAGAGTTAAAGGTTTGATATAAGCAGCTTTTTGGATTATTTGCAAGGTATCAATAAAACTAGGAAAGTGGATTAATAGTTACCGTTCCTTGATCCAATTTTGAACGCTACACAACATTGGTTTGACTGGTGATGACGAATTTTACTATGGTGACCACGGCGAGGAGATTATGTTTTCAACATTTCCGCAAAAAAGAAATTGGATAAAGTTGTGGCCCCAATTAAAATAACATGACTGAAATCTCTCCGTAGCGGTTTCTTGTGATGTTATATACTGTGGACAACATCCTGCAGCCTGGAGGGTCCTTATAACAAGTTAACCAAAGTAAGTTCTTTGCATGTGAAACAATTATGGGGGCGTAAAGATCCATTTAACAAAGAATTCTAATTTACTTTCATTATTATAAACGATTTTTACAAATGTGCATGAACTACAAACAACTAACTGTAAGACATTTAAGTCTGAAATAAAAGTTGCGTCAAAATATATTTTTAAGTATTTGAATCATATCGCTATATTCGAGTGTAACCGTATTTTTTGTGACGAGTCCGATATGAGACGAGTCGTATTTTGTGTGTGTGTTGTATATATTGGATTTGTAGCCAACTGCTGACGTCTACCACAGATTGAGACTTGTTTGTTCCCAGCTGGATGAAGACGACTGCCTCCTTAACGGTAAAAAGTCTAAAATTCTCGCCTTACTCCCCACCAGGGAGCTGAATGCCTGGGGGGGATATGCTGACCTGGGGCTTTGACACCCCTATATACCTTCCTTTGAAGGGTTCTACGGATCGCCTCGAGTTTATGTTGACAGACGAATTTCACCACGAAAAAAATGTATCCTTCAACGGAATTACAATGTGCTTACTCATAGAATAAATGGCTGATATAACTAAGCTGTATCCAAATTTACCAAGTGCGCCTGCGGAGAGCGCGATTGTGCAGGATGAAAGCCAGGTCTACGGGCAGGAGGAAAGACAAAAGTATAGACTTGACAAGATTGAGGGTATTGAAAAGTATCTTAGAAATGAGATTAAAGAGCGGGACAAACTTGCTAAAAAGTTCAAAATGCAACGGATCTGGGTACGCTACTGTGACCACGGACTGCTGGGTATTACTATGGTAACGTCGGGTGTCGGGATTGGGGCCTTGGCTTCGGGTCTTGGTGTTCCGGTCTGCATTGCCATGGGTGGGATTACGATTGCCGTAAGGATCGGGCAAGCTGGATTGAGGAACGCTGGGAGGAGGCTGGGTGTCAAATCAAGGAAGCACAGTCAAATAAGACTGCTCGCGGAGTCTAAGCTGAATTCCATCATTGACCTGATTTCAAAAGCGGTAGAAAACGGGGTTATCAGCAACTACGAGTTCACTACCATTACCCACGAAAAGCAGAAATATATGCTGGTAAAGGAACAGATGCGACAACGATTCAACCGTATTGTCAACGCCATCAATGAACATGAGCGTGCCCAGCTAGTTGCGAAAGGTCGTGAGGAGGGGAGGCAGGACGTTTTAAAAAAACTTCAGTCTGTACAATATGTAAGCACTACATAGAGCCCCCACCTGCTTACAAACCCTAATTTTATATATTTTATAGGTCTTGTATGGCCTATAAAATATAGGGTTTTTTTTAATCCTCACCCAGCAGCCATTCAACTTTAAAGTCCTTATATCTACATTCCATAACATGTACCTGAGGGTAGTAGTTTTTACCTTGCACATACACCGATGATAGTGCCAGGATGGCACTGACTTGGCATGGCTCATCATAGGGTACTGGCATACCGTGGAATTTAGTCGTGATTGCGTCCTTGTAGTATTTAAGCTTGGCGTTCAAATAACGGTCCTTTTTCACATCGTCAATTTTTGAGATATCAACTCTTCGACCTTATTCCAAATTTGACGATACTTCACAACCCAGTCGGGATACTCCTCAAAATCAAGACTCATTGCCGGTACGGCACTGGCATTATATCGGCTGACCCCATGCGGGGACCAGATTTTTGGTGTTTTTACCCTGAGTGCCGCTACAAGGTCTCGTGTATGGTACCCTACGATGTACCGCTGATCATTGCCCTTGTTGGAAGGAACAGGGTCTGACACTGTCAGGTGGTCCACATTGATATCATTAATGTCGGTAATGGTAGTCGCAAGGTTGTAGAATTCCCGAGGTTTCACAATTTCATTCTCAAATTTCAGCATCCTGTTTATTGAGAATTTTAAACAAGGCCCGAGGATTGCTTCTCCTCGCACATACACAACTACCCCCGTTATATGTGATATATTCTTGGTAGCAGTACCAGCACAGTATTTTAGCTTGTACCACAAACATTCGTCCGCAGGTACATCTGTCATACTCATCAAGTATACATTCACAGTCCTTACATTGTTCTTCCATTTATTATAGCCTTGGGGGAGTATGATATCCATTCTAAGGAGGTCACATCTTTACTGCGCATGCGTTGATTTATGATGATGTTTAGCGGATTTTGTGGAGAGGGGAGGGGGAATTTACTCATTTGCAGTATTGATTTTGATATGCATGACTAGGCACAGTATATTAGGGACTTGTGATGATTTACTGCGCATGCGTTGATTTTTTGCTGATTATTAGCGTATTTTGTTGTTGGATGTTGGATTTTTTGGTCGGCTGTCGGATTTTTTGTTGGATTTTTGTCGGATTTTTGTGATGAACAGCTGTGACATCACAAGCAAAATTCTGTATGATATATTTTATGAGAGTTTGACCGTGTTTTTTGGAAAATCCTGGTTATAATGACTCCCTATACTAGCTAGAATTTCATGACATATAAATACGATAAACAAAAATATTTTTAAATAGTCTTCTAAAATTTCTTAGCCATTTCCCTACAAACTCTTTGTTCAGTGAGACTGTCTTTGAAACTTTTCGAGAAAATATTCCAAGACACTTAAATCCGCAAACTTATTCTACAAATATTATCTCAAATTCCTCAACATTCATCGGCGAATAATCACTTATCGGTGATACATTTTCATCTTTTAAAGGTTGCTTGCGTTAATTAATGTATTGATGTTGCTGAATCAAATATGCAATTAAATTTTCTTTTGTTTAATGTTTTAACCATTTTTCTCTTTTTCCCGCTTCTCAGTGAAGTTCATTTCTTCGTCGATATTTTTTACATCACGTGGGTATAAATCAATCTTATTGGACATATCTCAATCGATCGACGAAAAAGTAGAAAGTAATCCTACTTTTAAATTCGATCGAATTCGACCGCCAGGTCGATGTCGATAGACGAAGATTATGCAATCTGCTATTTTTAGTAACATCGATGCGATCGACGTCGATCGATTCGACCACATTCGCTTTAGATATATTAGAAATTATATTATATTAGAAGCCTTTAAATATATCCAGAAATTATTCTGCCCTTCTCTTCACTTTCTCTTAACTTCACCTTCTCTTCACCTTCTCTTCAGTGTTTTTTTCCACAGGATTCAGAACGCCACAAAAATATAAACTTTTTCCATAAATTGGATTTTAAATCTAAACAATAAAATATCTAAGTTCAGCAAACGAAATTTCTACTCTGGAGGTACTTTGCTAGCCATCTAGCTAAACTATAGTATTCTGTAACCTGCACATGAAACGCACAATTTCATTTCCAAACTTTAAAGACATTTTATGCAGTTACCAAGATAATTTTTCTTGTATATTTGTATAACAATAAGTCAGTACGTTTTCTGTTACTGGAACAAAAAAAATTCTTGATAATTTGTTGATGGCGTAAATTAACGTATTACTTATGACGCGTTCGCATAATCTGGCCATATATTGCCCAAAATCGCTCAAGAAGGCAAAAAACCCTGGCGACGAGGGTTTAACAAGTTATCAACATCAGGCGTTTGGACTCCGCGCTGGCTCTCTTTCTATAATTTTATCTCTATCTTTCATCAAGTGATTTTCTAGAAGGTAAACACATGTGCCACAAAACTTTTCTTGACATTTAATGACCAAGATAATTCATGATATTTTTAGTTTAAGATCACGGGGGTAATTATTATTAAAAATGGGGTATTAAAATAAGGCACTTATTTTAATCATATTATAATAAATAATTAGATTTTCGATTAAACAACCCTCTGGTTTCTAGAACCTCGCGGAACAGACAGACAGAAGACGACTATTAATAAAGAGATTAAAATATGGATTGTTTTCACGACCAATGAAATTTAAAGCTTTTTATAACAAACTGACACGCATGGATAGGTTTTCAACTGATGGTATTATTGATTATTTCACAAGACATAGAAGAGTTCAATCTATATGTCTACCTTCATTGTGTGTTATCAACAAATATCAGATTAAGTAATTTACTTGTTTACAGCAAATGCGTCATTCAATTTTCAACGAAAAGAGTTAGCACGCGAAACTTGATCTCCGTAATGTTGACAAACATTATTTTCCGGAGACCTTCTTTACAAAAAAATATCCAGCACATCCTTGGTATAAGAAAATGTACACACGAAATGATGTACGACCAACACAAGTTCTGGGAAGATGTTAAGCGCAACCAGACACCAATCACTTATGCATCGTATCAACTGAAGATGCTGGAAAATCAAAAAGAAATTTTGGAAGCACAGAAAATGGTGTCAATGATGTTTTATGAACACAATAGAACATGGGAGGAAAGTAATAATCCATCAGGTAAGTCTTGACACATTTCTCAAAAAGGCTTCCATTGTTTTATGACGATTTTTCAGGTTGGCAATGAAGCTAGAAAATTATTTATCTTGTGCATAGAGGCCTGATATTTATAAAAGGAATTGACAGAAGGTAATAAGGATAGACTTGATCTAGATCATATTGGAAGAATATCATTAATATACCCCGTCCAACCCATGCAAACATGGAAAATTGACTTTAAGCAGAGAAAGATATAAATCTAATTTTTCATTCGTAGGACTTGAAAGAAAATATGACACAGATGGTCAAAGTTACATAATAGATGCTATGGAGAAGAGCTGTGTTTGGGGTGGTGCCTTTAATAACGACGGGTTAGTGGCTTGTATGCGGTTATCGTATAAAAGAGAAAACGCCAGTTTAGATATTGAAAAGCATTCAATAAACGAGAAAATAAGGGAATTAGTATCGAAAACAAATGTTGTCGAAATGCAAAGAGCGTTTACAGTGCCTTCGCACAGAGTTAAAGGTTTGAATAAGCAGCTTTTTGGATTATTTGCAAGGTACTCAATAAAACTAGGAGTGGAAATAGTTACCGCTTTCCTTGATCCATATTTTGAACGCTACAACATTGGTTTGACTGTCGATGACGAATTTTACTATGGTGACCACGGAGAGAGATTATGTTTTCAACATTTTCCGCAAAAAGAATTGGATAAAGTTGTGGCCCATGTAAAATAACATGACTGAATCTCCTCCGTAGCGTTTCTTGTGATGTTATAACTGTTGGACAACATCCTGCAGCTGGAGGGTCCTTATACAAGTTAACAAAGTAAGTTCCTTTGCATGTGAAACAATTATGGCGTAAGATCCATTTACAAAGACATTCTAATTACTTTCTTATCTATAAACGATTTTTACAATGTGCATGACTACAAAAACACTATGTAAACATTTAAAGTTCTGAATAAAAGTTGCGTCAAATATATTTTTTAAGTATTTTGAATCATATCGCTATAGTAGTAACCGTATTTTGTGACGAGTCCGATAGTGAGACGAGTCGTATTTTGTGTGTGTTTGTATATATTGGATTTGTACCACTGCAAAAAAATGATTAATTCGTCTTAATTAAAAAAAATAGAGCCAGCACAGCGGTCATGTTAGTTGCAAAGCTTAAGGATACGGTAACCCCCTGAGGCACATACTCAGCATATTTAAAATATCCCCTCTGCTCGCTATATTAACCCTAGCAAATATATATATTCTGAAAGCCGAATAAATTATCTCTAGAATGATGATAAAATATTTCCATAAAAAAAATCCAAAAAGTAGAAAAGAAATTATATACAAAAATTCACCCTTCCAGTTCATTTTGTCGAACACTCCCCTCAGTAAAATTTTTGTTCGTTGAAAAAAATATGATTGCGAAGCTCTTATTCAGCTCTAAAATACTTTGCTTTTTTTACTCAAAACAACATGTGGTTCCAAAAATATAGCATATTTTGTGTTACAATAGCTGTTTTATGACTGATTTATCTATTTTTAAGCATGATAGCTCAATAACTCGATATTTCCTCACTTTCTGCGTTAGAAAAAGCAAAGTTTTGTAGCCAAAAATATAATTGTCGCAACAAACTTGTTTTCGTACAATTTCGACAAGATGGAGGGGAGTGTTCGACAAAAATATATACCGTTACGGCTGCAAATTTTATTTCGAGAAAAAGCAAATCAAAGACCTTTGCTTTTACCTGCAAGAATCATGGTTACGCCCACTTAAACGTTATGAATAATTAATAACTCATATTTTATTTAAAATTAAAGGTAAAGTGTTTTCGCAGAACTATGGGTCTAGTTATTGTTAAACAGACAACAGGATAACATAACATAACAGGATAAAAACGAAAAAAATAAATAAATAAATTAAAAAGGTATAGATGATAAATAATAATATATTTGTATAGATTATTAAAGTGTGAATGTTTCCTATGTTATATGTAGAGATGCAATTTTTTATTCGTTCTGCATAACTCTCTTTAATTATTACACAGATTAAATCTATTTGAGGAATTTTAAACTTTGAGCACACTATTGAAAACACTGAAAGATAAAAAAGATTTTTTCTCATTTTATCCCTCTTAACAATAAATATTTTTGATTCTTTTTTTAAAAATATCAGGAAAATATGCCAAAGAATCAAAATTTAAAAAAACATTTTTTTTAAAAAAAATGCCCCTGAAGGGGGTTACCGTATCCTTAAGTAGTCTTTGGAAGAATGTTATTTTTCGCAGTCTAATGGACTCATTCAAACCATTCAATATCCCAAAGTTCAAAACCATTTCTCTCCAAACTTTACAAACGTGATAATGCTTTCCTCTACGTAATACACAATGCTGCGAAACGAACAAGGTTTCCCGCCAAAATGCACCTTGAAAAACGCTCTCCTCCACATATCTCAACATGTGGTGAAATGTAGCAAATTCTCCGCTACAATGCATTCCGAACCACCATTAGTTTTTAAAGGTATTTCTCTACGCTCTTTCTAAAGCGCCATAATTAGTCACTTCCACAGTCGGTGCATACGGAAAATTCTTCTTTCTATGAAATTTCATCTTTCTACAATAACCGTTGGAATTACAGTGTTAGTTACATTTGTTTTTCCTAGATTGCGTAAGTTTTTCGCTTCTTCTGCTAGTATTTCTAACTTGTTCGCCTTTGCAAGGCCAACTTGATCGACCAATTGGCGAAAGTATCCTGACTTGTTCTGTAGAAGATCATAAGGTTCGTCGAACTCCATTATATTTCCATCCTCCAGCACCTAAAACCGTTATCCATTGATAGTTTTTATAACATAAAATTTTTTTTGTATAAACCAAAAAGTTTATGTTCTTTTATTTTCTACGTCCTTTTAGTAACAACAGTAAATGTCAATCCTAGCTACCAACAATAGTTTAAACCCTTTAAATCTCAGGAAAGTAAGTTGATGTTATCTTTAAAATGTTTTAAATGACATGAAATTAATTTTGTTTTATTGTAAAACAATCTTGAAGGGTTGCATTGTATTTTAGAATTAAAGTTATTAAAATTATAGATTTGAAGTGACTAGTTAAAAATGTCCTTCAAAGTTTTGTATAGAGCTTTTATTCATATTTCGAGATATGCAGTGCAGGATATATCCTCACTTGTCACACAATTTTTTTAAACTTTTACTTATACTCAGATTCCAATTTCATAACTGTTCAATTCCCAAAAGTTGAAAAACGCAAGAGAAAAATAATACTACTGAAGTTCCTTCGCAACTTAATTCTTCCCCCATCGCTTGTTTACAACCATTTAATTCAATTTTCAATTTTTAACTTTTAAGTATTTATTATGTTGCAGAAAAATGTAAAATTCGTGCTCACACATACCATGACACGATCAGAGTCAATCACAGTGTTTAATCGATGGGCAACAGTAAGTACGGTACATTCTTTAAACTTTTCTCGTATGGTTTGTTGGATCAGAGAATCGGTTCTATGAAAACACAAAATTTATACCTAAGGTGAATCTAGTTGACTGGAAAAGAAGTTAAACATTTCTTTCTAAATCATGAAATTTGCAGGTGCATTACTTATAAATATGGTTTGTTTGAATTTCTTTTTTCAACCGGAATATGTTTAAGGCAGAAATCTTTCATGACTAATGCTACCAATTTCATTTTCAAAATTTTTCTTCACGTAGAAGTAAAAGTAAAACTTACTCCATGTCCACATTAGCAGTTGCTTCATCGATCACTATGATTTTGTTCTTCTTCAACAATGCACGTGCTAAGCAAAGTAGTTGACGTTCTCCAACACTTAAGTTGGAACCTGCTTCAGTTATCTCTGATTCCAATTTGCCTGGTAACTCTGCCACGCTTTCTTTCAGTTGAACCTGTTCAAGAACATTTTATGTTTATTTTGCAAAAGTAAACGTTTTGTTCGTTATCATATACGTCTAAAACGAACGATTATATACGATTATAATTGTCGCGTTGCTCGCCAAAAGGCAATAGCTACTGTAATCCTGACTACAATGACTTTAGATAAGTTATCAACACCATAAATTATCAGCAAAAAAGTCACACAATGCAATAAAGCCCTAGTACAGTGGTTCTTTTGTTCCAAATGAGAAAAATCGGTTACCCCTGTGCGAATGTACCATTCCCTCGCTCATTAGGGTAAATTTGAGACTAACCAATTGAGGAAGAACTTGACGATAACAAAATGCAATTCAAATATTTCTTTTCTCGACAATTAAGTATTCCATTCCCCTTAGAAACTTAACAACTTTTTGAATTGTTCTTTCTTTTATACCTCTTCTATAGCTTCCCATACATCTGCATCTGTATACTCATTAAACGGATCAAGATTTTTTCGCAAACTTCCACTAAACATGACAGGATCCTAAAAAGTAAGAAAGAGTTGTCTTAACTACAGAACACGCAAAATTTTCCCAATATTCTTAGAATCAAAACAGTGAGCTGTTTATTTTTTTTCCTCTAGTAATTTTACTGAATATGCAGGACACGAGACATTAAAGGTATAACTAACTAGCCTGTGGAATGATTGATATGTTCCTTCGCAAATCTTTTAGTTTCAAATCTGCGATTGGATATCCATCAATTTTAACAGTTCCAGAAACATTACCCATTCGAAACAACATCGAGAATAGAGAGCTTTTACCAGCACCTGTACGTCCGACGATACCGACCTGAGAAAAATTTTGTGCATTTTAGCAACATCATCATAATCAATTAAAGATTTTCCTTTATGTTTTATTTTCATGACCAACGCTTTTTGCAACGCAGCTATGCAAAATTTCTTCTAAGGTGTTGATGAAAATGATTTCAAGATGTGAAAACGTTATTGGAAATACCAAATGCAAGTGATACATTCAATCATTGCAAGTATAAAAATTTTACCTTTTCCATGGGTCGGATGTCAAAATGTAATCTTCTTAAAGCGTGTGGTAGTGAAAAATGATATGTAAACGAAGCTCCTGTACCAGATATCGAACCTTGCTCTGGCCATGACTTCCTCAATTTTTTACTATTTCCACTATCAAGTTCAGGTTCCAACTTGGTATATTCGAATATTCTTTCTACAGATGTCATCTATAAAAAAATAGGTATCTTCTATCTTATCTTGTCAGTTTTACATTTAATTTGCTGCTGGCTGTTGGAAAATTTTAGGTTTAAGTCTTCTGGTAAGTTTACTAGTTTATATCTAATTTATCTAAGTTATGAATGTAAGTTTTTTCACAAATTATTGCTAAAGAAAATTTTAGGTTTAAGTCTTCTGGTAAGGTTACTAGGTTACATCTAATTTGGAAATCGCAGCTACATTAAGTTAAATGTACAGTATTTCATTGCATTTTTGGAACTCAACATTGGCGATGGAAGAAGAAGAAGAAGTTCAAAATTAAAATCTGGAATTATAAAATTAAAATCTTCTAATAAGAAAGCCTGTGCAGGTTTTGTGGCATGTGCAGTAACCTGGTTCAATTATAGAAGCACAAAAAGGGACTTCTTACCATATTGTCAACTTCGACGCTCTGTCGTACAGTCCATTGAAACATACCACATAATACCAAAATATACGACAAGCTCACCGCAACTAAATTTGTATCGAGATCTACAAGACAATAAGAGACTGGTAACATTTTGTTCACGTAATAAACTAAACGAGAGAAAAACAAAATGCAGAAAATCGTCTAAACAGTTATTAAAGCATACACGAAACAAAAACTTAATTTTCTAACAAACCTATGTACGTAGCTGCAACGATAGGTGCAAATGTCGAGCAGATCGAAAACAAGACAGTCAACAAATCCAAACGTTGCGAAAACCATCTTGCTGCTAACAAAAACATAATCCAAGCTCCTGTCTGATAATCTTGACATGCGTAAAATTCGCGGAGGATCTTATTTTGGATATCGAAGGAACGGATAGTTGTTATACCAGCTAACGTTGCTGAAACATGTGTATACAGTGGACTCCGTGCTAAAAAAATAGGTTTTAACCACAAGCTAATGAAATCCATAAAACAAATACCCAATTATATAGTGCGATCAAAGTTGACCTAGTTTAGAATAATGGGTTCCAATCTCATCAACTCCGAACCAAGAAACATTTCGTTTTAGTTATTGCATGATTATATTGCATTCCAGGTTTCTTTAGTGCTGTTCCCCCAAAATACTAAACCGGTGGTGTTACTTGTGTTTTTGTTGATACATTTAAACTTGTATTGATATTTTCACATGGGTGAATGAAATTTTTACTTAATTCTTATTAATAGTTGGTTGGCTTCCTTAATATCTTAAATGTCGTATTTCCTTTGGAAAAACATGTAAAGAATTTCCCTTAAAAATAAATTAGATCTATTGTGCTATAAATCTAAATTTTCCTCTGTCTTTCTAAATTGCGTTTAAACTGGATTGTTTATCAAACATAACTTACACACAGCTTCCAGTCTTCGTAATTCACGAGAACTCTTGAGGTAGTATCTTCTCGAAAACAAGAATATAATCAGAAGAGGAAGCAGAAGGATCGTCAAGTATGGGACGCTGATACAATTTAAGATGATGACCGCCAGTGTCAACAAGGAGAACTGTAGATAAAATAAACATGATTTTTCAGGATTTTACAGTTATTGACTAGAAGACAGAGATTATTGACAAGCTCTTCACAAAGAAACGCATTGGTACTGCTTGTAGCTTCATCCAATTAAAGAGAGAAAAATATGACATTTAAAGGCTTAGATGAATTTATTACGTATTTTCCTGACAAAATTAATTTCGAAAGTCATATGTGCATAGCGAAAGAACAATGAAATGCCATGATTAAAAAAATTGAATACTTACAAAAGAAAAATCAAAAAATGTCCAAGGTAGTTCATCATCCATGAAGTACACATCGCGGGAAAAACGATTTAAAATTTGGCCTAAATGTAAAGGATATGAATATACTAAATTTAAGAAGAATTAAAACATATCCTTCAGAGGCATTAAATTCGTCTTTTTCAAATTTTTTATTATTTATATGGCATAGGTAGAATGTCTCCTCGTGTGGAGCCAATTAGTGCTGCAATTTTATACGTAGAACATTCTTTGGTTATGGTGACATTGACAAATGAAATCTTCTTTGTAAAATGAGTAACTACCATGTAATTATCAATTTACATAAAGGACTTACCTACTGGGTTAGTATTGAAGAAGTATATAGGTGCTTTCAAAACTGCTTTAAACATCGAGTTATGCAATTTCCGGCTACACTTAACAAATGTCGCATAAAAGTATATCGTTCGAAACAGATTCATCAAAAAGCTGGCAGCAACAAGCGAAGCAAATATATAAATATTGACTTCAGGATTGCTTTTCACATAATATTTGGCAGTGATTGTCACATTTGCGTTGCTCTGTTCTTCACCACTCGCCCTATTGATATAAACAGATTAAGGTATAGATATTGAGCCTTTTTTCAGCAAGGATATTTATGTAGCCATGACCCCTGTTGCAAAACGCAGCAAAATTAGGAAGATTATAGAAAGTTTACAGATCTCAAAACATAAATAGGATGAATCTGACATGTTGCCTGTGTGAATATACACGAAAATTATAATTGATACTTTTTCAGACAATTCTTTCAACATTCAAAACTCGGGGGCTATATCTCAAAGGAAATAAGTATTTACACTATAACCGATATGATTTGCCTAGTGGTATATAACACAGTGGTTAATGACTGACGAAAATTCTTTTCGCATCAATAATATAAATATCCAAGGAGGATGTAAAAAAGACCTCCTTAAATACACATACCAATTAGCAAGGAAAAAGTCTGTCAGAGTTAGCATCACCTGAAGAAAAGATAACTTTATTATGAATTTATCATTTTACCATACATAGAAATAAAAACACATTGTATGATTTCGTTACAACGATGTGTTTATAACAGAGTGGTTTCTAGTACATTTCCATATTTTTAAGCACATGCACCACGAAAGCAAGCAAACATGTGTTTTCCGATGTTCTTGAGTAACCTAACAAGTCGCTTGTTTATAATTTTAAATTTAAACTAATTTTCCAGTGCTTAAATAATCTTAGGAAACTCAAACAGTTAGCCACTCTGTTATAAAGAAGAAAAGAAAACTACTTAACGAACCTGACCAGCTGCCAGCGATAGTAGGAGAACCAGCGATGCCATATATCCAACACCTTGTATAATATACTTCATATATAATTTTGCTGAAACTGTCCCTCGCTTCCTGCTTTCTTCTTCTTCTTCCTCCTCTATGATTTCATCGTCCATGCGAAAACTCTAGAAGCCGAACAGTGTAAACATAAAATTTTATGGTATATATATTACTATACTTGAACACAGTTATATTAAAACATCTCTTACAATACACGAGCTTACTGTATTAAAAACATTACATTTATTGACCGGAACGACGCCTGCAGGCCCTTATTTATCTGCCCAATACCAAACGTTGGTAACGAGAGAGTATCTTTCTGTCCATCGATGTGCGCGTATACCATTTCTTCCTCAGCTCCTTTTGCTAAGTCACTGCCCAACTTCTTCTGTTGTGGTTTCGGAACACGTTTTGACGGCAACTCATGTGGAAGATCTACTCCATTGGTATCCTTAAAACGTAAAATACCATGTTTATTGCACCCATAATCGTTAAAAGTAAAAGACTACTCTACAAAGATATGGGAGCAGTATTACCTTAAAGCATTGAGTTTAGAAAAAGACTTGTGAATTTTTATTTGGACTGATTTATATCAAAACATTACAGCATCGTGTGCCGCCTACCTCTTTCAAGCGAACAATATCGGTTGCATGCTCCAAATACTGAATCTGATGGGTGGCAAGAATGACAACCTTTTCACGAAGCAAACCTTCAATGCACCTAGTAAAAAATATGAAAATCTGGTGAAGATTCCAGAAGGTTATTTATAGATTTTATTTAAATGGCGTTGCACGAACTGATTTCTTAAAAACCCGTCATCTGAAGGTTTTAAACATCCAGCAATGTCAAAAGGTAGTAGCTAACGCTTTGTCGTAAGTTATGCCAATAGATTCCTTATAACGAATTTGCAGCCTATATAAGAAGTTGCATGCTATAAATGTATTGATTGCCTTACCAATTAACATAGCCTAATAAAATACATTATACTCAATCAGAAGTTAAACAAAACGTTTTCTCTTTCTTTCATTTCGTTAAAACTTACTTTTCAAATATATGTTTTCCAACTTTAGCATCAACTGCACTTAATGGATCATCCAGTAAATATATGTTAGCATCAGAATAGACAGCCCTAAAGAAATTAAAAAATGAGTACTTAATAAACCGCTCGAAATATGTTTTGGTGTTAAGTTGCAGAAGACTTTCTTGTAATGTTCTTTAGATTTGCTGCTTATTTGCATTGCAATGGCAATAGTTTGAGGAGTGAGTTTTTATGGGTACCGGGTCTTTCAACGACTTTTGTAACAGCAAATAAGAAAACGTTTAGTCACCCCCGCATTGAATAATTGATGTTTAGTTCATCTGTATTGCCTGCTTATCTAGAGGAATTTGCTGTGTGTAATGTCGCTATTTGCTATTTCGGTTGCGTAGCACCATTGCACACACAGAATACGGCTATTATTATAGTACTAACTATCTATAGTTTCTTCTCGCAGAAATAAATATTAATTTGCAGCGATTTTAGATATATTCTTCGCATGAAAGAATACACATACCTTGCTAAACTGATTCTAGCTCTTTGTCCACCACTAAGCGACACACCTCGCTCGCCAACTAATGTCAAATCTTTATTCTCAAAAGATTCTATGTCCTGCAAAGATAAAGTATTATAATAATTAGTGTAAGAATTGTAGTTACAACTAGCTATTATCAGTTAATCCTATATATTGAGAACATTACACTGTTGGATAAATTGATGAAACTTAATACAGTGGAATCTCTCTATCTCGACTACTCTCTATCTCGAACTTCTCTCTATCTCGAACTAAAGTCTCGGTCCCTTTGTGGTCCGCCTAAGGTATTTTCCTTTCTTTATCTCGAACTTTCTCTATCTCGAACAATTTTTTTGGTCCCTTGCGAGTTCGAGATAGAAAGATTCCACTGTATTTTTAAACTTGAGCCACGTATGTTAAAATCGTCTTTGGAATATTAAACGCCATCACAATATTATTCCAAGAAATATTTGATACATATAATAAAAAAAATAAAAAATAAGGCATTCTCATATTGTTGTTTCTTCACATTGCGAAAATCAAAGCGATATACGTCTATTAAATGGAAAGAGAATTTTTTTTACTACTCTTATGCGTAGTTGTGTCGAATTTGCGCACACTAATGATATACCATTGACTACGATTTTACTTTAAGATAAACACACAAAAGAAGAAGAAAGGATTGTAACCTGTTTCAAGGCGCATGCTTTTATCGTTTTCTCATATCTCTTCTTATCGAATGCTTGTCCAAACAAAATATTGCTTCGAAGTGTTCCTGAGAATATCCATGCTTGTTGTGCAGAATATCCAATGTATCCATTTTTTATGATGTTTCCCTTTTTGACGTGAAGTTCATTCAATGCCGCCATTAAGATGGATGACTAAAAAAATTAAATGGTTTCATACAACTGCGACATACTATTCATCTGTCTTTTTTTATTTTTATGGCACTCAATATATTGTTTGTTTATCTATCTTTTTATGCACTCGTTTCTAAATTGCCATCACCTCCTTACTCTCTCACAAAATAAAGAAGGTCCCGTTAAAAGAAGTTATTATATTATCCTCTTGTTGTTATCAACCGTGTTACCAACTAAGAACACTTAAACTTCATGCATTTGGATTTGTTAATAATTACTTCTAATGACAGAAACTAAAGAATCAGGGAAAAAGAAATTTGCTCATGCGCATTTACCTTTCCAGATCCAACAGGTCCAACAATCATCACTAGCGAATTCTGAAATGAAATAACGTATTCGCATGATTTGGAATTATTTTCAACAGATAGGAAGTAAAGAAAAAAGAATTAAGATAGAAAATAATATGACCTAACTTAAGAAAGAATCGGTGGTTTTGCATATACATATACACAATACAGATATTTAGATCGATTGTATGTCATTATTTACTGCGTTTATTATTATAGAAACACATGAATTTGTCGAACGTTACCCTTGTTTCATAACTACACAATAAATGAGAAGACCTGTCTTAATTTTGAGCTTTAATTATATGATATGTGACTTTTCTACATGGCTTGCCACAATATTTTCTTCCCTCACAGCAAAACGATTTAATTGTTATTGGGTAGAAACCATGGTGTCCATAATAGTAAAATCATACTGACAGAAAAATTAATTTCTTACTTGTGAATCTGCTTTAAAAGATAAATCACAAATTACATCTTCTGAATCCTGAAATGAAGCAGAAAGATAAAGGTTCATCATGCGGACAAAACATGGGGAATTAATTTACAAATACTATTCACTTACATTATTCCAAGCTGCAGTTACATTTTTGAAATGTATTGAAGGTTCGACTTTCACAGGTATGTTTGATGGAAAGGGTGTGTCTGGGGGAGGTGCTTTTGTTGCTGGTGTTTCTACTTCGCTATGTTCTTTCTCGAATAAGAAAGCCTAAATAAAAATACAAAGTCATCGTCTCACTTTCAGAGTTTGTATGGATATACATTCGATGGGAATATCTGCAACTAAAACACAATAAGATGGCCTCATATAATTGTTTGTTAACTGCAATCATCTCACCTGGATTCGCTTGCAGCTTACATAAGATTCAGTCATCATCTGTATGGCCAGTGGAAAATACAACACAACGCCCCAACGTATTGTAAAGAACATCGTCAGCACAAGAAACACCACTGCCAATGAAATTTCCCTTCCAGAAATATGAAAAAGAGCAAGTGTTGCCAGGGAAACTAAATATGGACTGACTGAGAACATGCTGGCATTGATAGAACGAGCGATAGCAGTTTTCATAATGCGGTTGCTCTCGTCCCTGTTGTATCAAAACAAAACATTATATGCTTACAAGAAAAACGACTTTAAACAATCATAATTTTCATACAAACTGCAGTTATTCGATTTCAAATTGCGCATGTTTTTTCTGCTTTCCTAAATATTTTCCTTACCGTCGGACCTTATTGACCATTTCAGCAAACGAATCTTCCCATGCATACATCTTGATGACTTGCATTGATGTGATGACTTCATTCATGATGTTGACACGCTGGTCAGTCTTGGCAACAGTTTTTGATCTTTAATAAAGTTAATTCAAGTTGTAGACAACCTAGAAGTGCTTATCTATAGCTACGTGTTAAAAGTTAATGCAATAACGAAATAGATTCTTCAGAAGTGCTTATCTATAGCTACGTGTTAAAAGTTAATGCAATAACGAAATAGATTCTTCAGAAGTGCTTATCTATAGCTACGTGTTAAAAGTTAATGCAATAACGAAATAGATTCTTCAGAAGTGCTTATCTATAGCTACGTGTTAAAAGTTAATGCAATAACGAAATAGATTCTTCAGAAGTGCTTATCTATAGCTACGTGTTAAAAGTTAATGCAATAACGAAATAGATTCTTCAGAAGTTGCCATGATTTGGAATCTGATTGACAGAATTTATAAAACTAGCCATTATTCCGTGGGAATGTACACGAACTAATGACTAGTTGACAGCGACTACTCGTAGCTATCATCTTTGGCTCACAAACAGACAGACAGTTAGCATCATAGACATTTGCTATTTGTAGCTTGAAGATTGTGTGCTTGGTTTAACATAAACCACTTTTGGCAAATAAACAGATATACAACGGCTATTATTATAGAGGCAAACGCATTGCATGAGTAGCTACCTCATGTATGCAAAGAACTTTCCGAACCATGTTTGTATAGGTATCGTGATAACAAATACACCAATGCCAGCGAGGCAGGATGGACCTATCTCTCTCCATAGTATCACCACCGCTGCTATTATCTGTAATGGTGAAATCCATAAGTAATTAGCAAATCTGAATCCCTAGAAATAAAAAATGCAGTTGGTAAATATCAGTGATGATATCAGTGATGATATCAGTCATGTCCAACCGGTACTTATTTAGGACAAAATACCTTACCTCTTGCACTTTATGAACATCAGATGAGATTAATGTCACTATATGACCAGATGTTATTCTTGCCAACGAATGGTTACTAAGGCGGAGGACCTAAAAAGAGCTTCAAAGTTTTACATGTTCATCTAGTTTTAAGAAACTTATAGTTTTCGTGACTAGACCTCTTGTTAAACTATTAAAATCATAATCAAAATATACCAAAATAAAAGCTGTTTTATTGTTACATGTTTTTTTCTAATTTCTTTATGTTCTTTAGTAATTGTAAAGGGGTGTTCATTTTTGACTTTATTGACACAAAAGTCGAATTAATGGCGGCGGAAAAACCACCGAAGTCAAAATAAGACCTTAATCAACTTAAATGTTATATTGGACATCCGAATATAGCTGAAAATAAAAAAACGTTCTCAACGTGTATTTGGTGTCTATAGTTTAATCGATATGAGCATTTCCGTTGTTTTGACCTAGCTAGCTATGTCTATATTATAATACCCGTATATGTATATACATGTCTGTCCATGTATCCCAAGTAGCAAGACGCACTGAAGGCGGTATGAAAAGGACGGGCCAACCCGTGGATTTTTTCACGGGCCACCGACTAGTTCTGCTAAATTTTTGTACAAGCATACAAACAACACATAAAGCCAGTTGAAACAATCATAATTCGTGTTTCTATTTTTGGAAGATGGCAATAAAAAATAGTAAATGCATCATAACAAAAGTAATAATTTGTAAACAGATTGGCATAGCTGCAACGTGCATGCAATTAATTGTAGCTTGACCTTTGATTTGTTTCTTTGCAAGCTATTGTTAGGAATGTGTGAAAGGAGAATGACGAAGAGCTTGGTCGAACTCTTTTATAGCCTCATAAATATACTTTACTATTTAGATGATATAAAAACAAGATGTATTCACGCGTTCTAAAATGTATCTTTTTAAAATATAAAAAAAAGCTAAAAAAGGCTCTGTTAGAAAGAGCAATGTCTAGCAGGCATCTTTTTTATATTATTCATTTTATGATATATTATTCTTGTTATGCTAATTCCTACTTAAGAAAGTTTCCCTACCTTTTTATAAATCATTGCAACGCATGCACTTTTCAGTCGAGCTCCAGTTTTCTCAATAAGTAGAAACGTATGGTGTAGCAATCCCCACGCAATCACGAAACACGATGTAAGACATGCTGCCCAAATGTATGCAGAATTGTCTTTGCCGAAATCCGGCTCTGAGAGACTTTCAATGAGTTGTTTCAGGAAAACAGTTTGGCATATCCTTAGTGACTCCTATAAAGACGAAAGTTTTTACTCCAGTTGTTTTATGCGAAATTAAACAGTGCAAACAAACTGAAATACATGCTTTTCTTTTATAAGAACATGCTTTATAAGAGGATCATTTTTGGTTAAAAACAATGGGTCTATTGTTTAGAACAATAGAGAAATAAGAATAATGACCAGCTTGGTTAGAATTTTGATATTCTTATAATGCAAAGCGTGTACACTTACAATGGAGAACAAATAATGAATTTCTATTTTTAACTTAATTTTAAATTGTAGATATATAAAAATAATATAATATATAAAAATAAATTTATTATTTATGAAAAAAAAATATAAGTTTGAAAAAAGTTAAGATATTCATTTGTAAAGCTTTCGTTGTTTCTGGATCAAACTTAAGGATACGGTAACCCCCTGAGGCATATACTCAGCATATTTAAAATATCTCCTCTGCTCGCTATATTAACCCTAACAAATATATATATTCTGAAAGCCAAATAAATCATCTCTAGAGTGATGATAAAGTATTTCTATAAAAAAAATCCAAAAAGGAGAAAAAAAATTTATACAAAAATTCACCCTTCCAGTTCATTTTGTCGAACACTCCCCTCAGTAAAATTTTTGTTCGTTGAAAAAAATATGATTGCGAAGCTCTTATTCAGCTCTAAAAAACTTTGCTTTTTTTACTCAAAAAAACACGTGGTTCCAAAAATATCGCATATTTTGTGTTACAATAGCTGTTTTATGACTGATTTATCTATTTTTAAGCATGATAGATCAATAACTCGATATTTCCTCACTTTCTGCGTTAGAAAAAGCAAATTTTTGTAGCCAAAGATATAATTGTCGCAACAAACTTGTTTTCGTACAATTTCGACAAGATGGAGGGGAGTGTTCGACAAAAATATATACCATTACGACTAAAAATTTTATTTCGAGAAAAAGCAAATCAAAGACCTTTGCTTTTACCAGCAAGAATCATGAGGAAGGAAGGTTACACCCACTTAAACGTTATGAATAATTAATAACTATTTTATTTAAAATTAAAGGTAAAGTGTTTTCGTAGAACTATGGGTCTAGTTATTGTTAAACAGACAACAGGATAACATAACATACCAGGATAAAAACGAAAAAAATAAGGAAATAAATTATAAAGGTATAGATGATAAATAATAATATATTTGTATAGATTATTAAAGTGTGAATGTTTCCTATGTTATATGTAGAGATGCAATTTTTTATTCGTTCTGCAAAACTCTCTTTAATTATTATAAAGATTAAATATATTTGAGGAATTTTAAACTTTGAGCACACTATTGAAAACACTAAAAGATAAAAAATATTTTTTCTCATTTTATCCCTCTTAACAATAAATATTTTTGATTCTTTTTAAAAAAATATCAGGAAAATATGCCAAAGAATCAAAATTAAAAAAAGTAATTTTTTTAAAAAAAATGACCCTGAAGGGGGTTACCGTATCCTTAAGAAGAATCTGTCATACATCATATTGCTACGCAGGAAAATTGAATTCTTTAGTGGTTTTATAAATACAACAAACAACAAAAGAAATAAAAAATGAGAGCTAAGAGAAACTTACAATTGCAAACACTAAGAAACCACACAACAACAGAGTCCAGCCTCTCATCTTCCAAAGACACTTCAGAAGGCTCGGATTCTCTTTGCGTTTCATTTCCTTTTGCCACAGTCTAAATGTATATATTTAGACATTTAACTACATCTACAAATGTTATATAGCTGTTCAGACGTCTAGTTTAATCATGGAAGAAAAAAGATTTAAGGAATTAAATGCTAAACCCTGATGAACCATATTAATAAAACTTGCATAACATATATGCATCGGAGCGTTATCCTGAATAAGGGGTTGTTACTTGGTTTGTTGCAATTACAATTTAGTTTTACAGTAATTGAAGTCCGCTTTCCATTAAAACGTTTATAGCCACAGCTTTAGCGTTTCAAAGTCGGCGCGCAAGATGCTAATTTCCATTACACTAGAGATGGTAACGTTTCAAGCATTTTTATTGGTTTTTAAAGGAGTAGCCTGCAAACACTTTGAAATTCACTATTATTAACATTCAGGTTTTTACTGCGAATTCTCGAATACACCTTAATGAATGAAGATCAGTATTAATGTATTTCGAACTAATTGTTTTAACCTTTTTCGAAACTGGATTTATCTTAAAATTTGTATGAAATACCTTTCCAATTCTTCAGACAAAAGTTCTGATGAATCTTCATCTGTTATGTCATGTACATCGCCTTTTTCAAGTGGACGAGAACTGCCCAATGAAAAGGTTTGATTCATGTACCTGAAAAATAAGTTTGAAAGTTGCTAAGTCTCTCAGAGATTCTTCACTACAATACCTTTTATGATGAAATGATTCATTTTTGATAAAAAATTAACATTCATAATTTAACATACCATAAGAAGAACTTCGATAATAGGTTCGCATCTTTCGATGGATTAGGGGCGCGGCTGGCATTCTTTAATGTCTCCATTTCGCTAAAAACAAATATGTTTCTTAAAAAATAACATGTATATGTACATGTACATATGTATATGTATATGTATATGTTTACTAACATCTACTAGCATCTATTCAATATAAAATTTTACGATACATATGCTATAGAGCGATGCCTATAGCAAATACTGTACACAGAATACGTGCTACAGAATCTATACCCTATACAATTTCACAGTACATATGCTCTAGTGCGATGCCTATAGCATATGCTATGGACTACAGTACAGCACCCATAATACACAATCTGTACTATATAAAATTACCTATATTTGCAGCATAGTAACTACAAATGCTACAACGCAGCTTTTGTTAACTAAAATATAAACAAACCAGTAAATAAATAAATAAATAATTTATACCATGCTAACCTCTGTAAAGAACTTGATCAACTTAAGTGTTTTAAAAATTTATTCTTCTTAAACCGATCTGAATTTCTTAACTTTATACTGAGAGATGTTAGACAATTTCTCCACTTTTATACCTAAAATTGAATGAAACTTAACACCCGGGACGTTCTCACATAAACAAAGACATTCAGCCTGGGAAGTTGGCAGAGAATTGTGCAGGCATGCATTTTTATTCTTTGTCCAAGCCTGTGTAATTTGCACACATTGCCATGACGAAAAGGAAAAGGTTAAAGTCAATTAAATTCTCATTATCTTCACCAATTAAAATGCAGTGAACCACTTTATTGCAGCTTATGATGAAACTTTTATTTATTAAATTCTCACCGTGTGTTCCATACAGCACGGTTTATGCATTTGTTGCGAACAACAGCAAGCTACGTCTCTGATTGTCCGTACAGGAAGAGTGCCAACAATCATTATTTAAGGTATTAATTTAGCGTCATTGAGTAATCAGATCTCTAAAACATTCGCAATATGTTGGCCATCTCACACATAGCGTTTGAATAGAACAACATCAGAGAGAACAGATAAGTATTAGTCCTAAAATTTCCGCATAACATATCCCTAATTTTAACGAGAAAGAAATTTCGGTCAACTTTTTGGCCGAAATGGAGTGTTAACCAGCGTTCTTCGACGCTAGAACTGGTCCCAACGGTCCCAAACAGGTTTCAGTCGTATCCTATTGCTATGTGAAATAAACGATGTGCATATACACATCCTCATTTCTTTAGATAGAAAAAGCATTTAGCTGTTTCAAAAATGCATTATTGGGCTTACATTGTTCATAGTTCAAAGTTTCTTATAAAAAACTACGTGTATTCCTGCACTTTGACTTCTTGAGATTATGTTGAGATTAAACGTTATAAGAAAAATTAATTACTATAAGACTTGATTATTCCTATTTCCCGATTTATTTTTGATTTCCTAGAAAAATGACTTCCGGTGAAATCATCCCCTTGGTTATAATATGTTCGAAATACCCTAGACCGAACGCAGACTTAACTAGTATTAATAAATATGCAAACGTTACATGACTGTGTGAATACCCGAAGGTTGCATACAAAACTTTGTTATTATAAAACTTTCATAATAACCTTTGAAAACATATTTTAACTGAGTCTATTCTTTCCTTTTTTCCATTTTACCTATAGTAAATTTTGTTTAATTTCCAAATATCATAGCGATAACAGCGTCATCATTATTGGATTCCATCTTTTTGTACAGCTCGTGCAAAACTTACAGAATGTTTTCCTTAATGTAATGAAGTTGTGTTGTAAGTTTCTAAGGATAATCCTAACAAAAGTTATCATATCTGGCCGATTATAAGGATTTCATAGAAATTTAAGGAGTAGCTAGCTTCGAGTAATGACCAATATCTAAAGGCGAAAGTCCATTTCGATCGCAAAGCACAACATACTTAGCGCTGCGCAGTCGTCCGTGTCAATGTCCACACAGAAATGCACGCACAAATTCAAAATGGCAGCGATTCAAGCAAATTCATTTGTCGAAATCGCAAATTACGTCGTTTGCAGCGCTTATGGCGCTCTTGAAAAAGTCAAAATGATTTTGACTTCAAAACGATCAGCGCGAGGAAAAGCGCTTTTTAAAATATTGCGCAATATTGAGCGCTTTAATGCGTGTGCCTTGAACCGGCGTGCTAAAAGATTGAAGCGGACTTTCGAGGTATGGCACCTAAAAATTAGGCGCACATGTGTGTATATAAATAAGTAAAAAAACTCAGTAAATTTCATTCCCATGAAGCACAACCTCGTGCCCAGGACTTTTTAGGCTTTTTATAATTGGACGGCAAAAATTCTAAAACGACCTGGGGGCGAGGTTGCCGTGAAGCACAACTAAAAAGAGTTTTTAAAAAAACTGGGACTGAATTGGCTGAAAAAAACGTATGCGTCCAAAGTATTAATATTGACGCAAAAAGATAACTGTGTGTGTACCAGACATAATGAATTTGCAAGAATTTCTAAATTTTGAGAAAATGGAGACTCCTTAATTACTCAGTGACTATTTTAAAGCAAGAATTCTGTGTGAGTTACCGCAAACGAGCATCTGAAAATAAACAAAAAAGATTTTAAAACACTAATTATAAAAAATTTGGGAAGTAGCCAAGAGAAAACGATTTTATCATAACTTGTGCTTATTGTTTAACATTGTAAGAGAATTTTTTAACATGGAACTTTATTTTCATTCAATAGCAGCCCTGGCACCCTGCCACTCACCAACTACTGATTTACTGGTTATAAATAGGTCAAAATTGTAATTCTTCCTTTGTTTGCATCATTAGGACTTCATACAGAGCTCATGCGGGCACTTCAGCACAGACAATGAGTCAGCTACAACATTCCGCAATCGTTTTGGAAGGTGAAAGTGCATCGTTTCCAACTTGAATGCGTGAAATGACATACATAAATAAAAAAATCTTAAACATTCGTTATTATAAACTTCTTAAAAAACAGCATTTGAAAGCGCAAGTCAAATTAGCTAAGGGAAGAAATCCTAATAGATATTATTTTAGCAGTTTCCTTCTAACGACTTCAAACAACGTCTCTAAATCTGTTCGCGAGAATATTAGTTCTTAGATTTCTTGGTTAGATCTGAAATCTTAAGCGATACTAGTCATGACGTCATCACGCCCACATTTCCTGATTTAAGCTGGCGTTGCGTCCATTGTTTCATACTGCGGACATCACTAAAACTACCAGCAGCGCAATGCCGAAATTGCTTACATAGCATACATATTCGCATAGTAAATTTTGGAGAAAACCGAAAAACGGTCATGTATAAACAATATTACAGCCGTCAGCATCTACCACAAATTAGACTAAATTTGCATGAAGAATGCACGCACTAGAATAGAAGTCGCACAAACACTGCACAGATTATCGAATTTTGCGTGCTTGCTTACTTTTCGATTGTGATTTAAGTGTATGACTTTCAGGTAAACTAAGAAATACAATAACATGTTGTTGCAATGGTATCAAAATCTAGTATTGAAGAATAAAGACAATAGGAATATTTGGTTATTTACGTAAGCTTAGTTATTTAATTATGTGCTTTAAAACACGCTTGAATAACAAAGGATGTAGAGTGAACTTCGCGCGCTTTTTAAGACCTAAACGTATTCCGAAGACATTCTTAAATAAGGGACAGAAAGAGTCACCATATAAGACACCATATAAGAAATCAAGTGGTTTCAAAGTGGGAGGTGAGCTTTAAACACGAAACATCAGCTACGCAAATAAAAAAATGGCAAAGGGGTACAAAAAGGGTTAATTTTGGTCTTTTTAAGTAAACAGTCAACAAACAGCAAGTAAGAAATAGCTGAGTCTCTATAACAACTTAAACAAGATTGCACCTCAGTCAAAGTTTAATGTTGCTTAAAAAAGCGAGTATTTCGTTGCTTATTAAGTCGAAACCATCGTCAGAATGAATACTTAAATAATATAACATAGGCATCGAGAAAAGTTATCAATTTTATTCAACTAATTACCGTAAAATCCCGGATAAAAGCCCATCTGACTTTATGCCCACCCGAATATAGGTCCACTCTGGTTATAATGCAAAATCCATCTCGGTTTTAAGCCAACCCGGATATGAGGACGTGTTGTTAAAAAACAAAAAAATCAAAGGAAAGAAAAGATTTTAAGCGCCATTTTGAACATTTTTTTTAAACCTACAATATATTGTATTTTGTTACTTTCAGATTGTTGATACTCAGAAAATTGAATTATTTTGGCTCGAACAAATAACTAATTCCGCTTTTAAGCCCACCATGATATCGGCCCACCTACTATAAACCGACCTTAAAGGAGAGGCGAACAGCCGCGGCACGGCTGCTGATTGAAAATTCATGATGCTTGAGATAATTTCAAAGACCAGATCCGCTGGTCTGGAATATCCTGTAAAATCTTGACAATTGTTTAGTTTTTGTAATATTTAGTTAGCATCAAATCAAGTAAAAAATGGTTTTGCTGAAAGATTTGCTGTTTTTATATTAAGGGGGTAATAAATTAAAGCTGCTTGTTTAAAAAAGGTGAATTTGTGGCTTAAAACTTTGCAGCACAATAACACGTTATTATACTCACATTATACCCAGAACATCTCTTCATAGAAGTTTATTACAAAATACCAGTTATTACTTTTATCCTTGAATGTTCAGCATTCATTTTATGGTTCAGTATTTTTACACATTTGCCAAACTGGTGGTTATTCAGAAACAATATTAGATTTTTCTCTACATTGTGGTGGCCACGCTTCGATTATCACACTGTTTTATTAAAAATAATACACAAGTTAAAGATCAAAATAGCAAATATGCTATTAGTTGAATAACACGACGAAAATATTTTTATTTTTATTACTGAACTTAGTAAACTAATTCATGAGTAAAGATAAATAAAATAAAATTTGTAAACATATTGCACGTTCGATTTGTTGTTGAAAGTTTCCGGTCTGTGTATTTATAAAATTTGGCGCCATCTCATCACAACAAACTTCATCGTTCGAAGTTGGATGTATGTTGTGAAAAAGCGAACCAAATTACGAAAAGAATATTATTATTGGCTGTGAAAGATGTTTATAAAGTTCCAAGAAGTATTAACGAAGGTTATAAAATGCTGGCACTGCGATTGTATGCAAAATATTCTTGGTTATCTTGAGTTAAAGGTCTTATTTTTAATGTTTATTTGTAAGTACATCTCAAACTTGCTTCTTTTTTACCCACACAGTCATAAAAACTTTGTAAAAATGTTGCTAGGAAGGGATATGGATATTTATTTATGAAACATAGCTATTTGTGTGTCGTTATAGTAGTTATTTTATTAGATTTTGGGCTTTATACCCCATTCACACCTAACAAAACTGGTTTAGATTAAACTGGTTTTACTTAAACTGATTTTCATTAAAACTCAGTTTTTACATGTACCATTCACACCTAAAGTTCAAAACACATTTGCCACGATCAAGAATTAAATTTAATATGTCAATATTCTGACTTAAAGCCTCTTTGAAAGGAGTAAAAAATATTCTCTGGTCAGAACCATGAATAAAGTTTATAAAAAATCTATCTGATAGCTAGGTTAGCTACACCATAATAATGTTTCTTGAAAATTTATTTAACTGAAAGTTTGCAAGCAGACTACAACAACAATCGTCTTTTTACTTTTAAAACTTCGCCTTCAGCTTAATAACAAAGTGTCTTCAGATATACAGCCTCATGTTTACTTTGCATATTGGAATCATTTTTCAATAAAGTGTAGCTAGCTACTGCTCCTGATATGCATAACCACTATAATAGTTCGATCAGCGTAAAATACACCAAAAGGTTTTCTTCTGAATAAAAACTTAATTCGAATATGAGTTCAACTACATTAAAGGGATCCCAAGGTACTTTTACAAGTTGGACTCATCTGAAAGATTTGCATGAGAAATGCTAAATGATATATTTACATTTTGTTAAAACTTCATGTAACTCCAGATATAGCTTTTTAAATATTTATTTTTCTTGTCGCTCGACCGCCATCTTGGTTATCTTCGACCTTCTTCTTCGTTAAAAATTTTCATTCTACCTCCAGTCTTTTTTAGTGGCACTTGACCCTGTTACGTTTTATTTCAGTAGCGCTTTAATTATTACTGACTGCATAGCCAGAACATATACCTTCGCGCGGCAAAGCGAAACGAAAACTCTCTACGAACAATTACTTTTTTTTAAAAAAATTAAAATAATTCTGCATAAAGTTCTTTACGAACGATTATTTTTTTTAAAAAAATAGAAATAATTCTGCATATGTTCTCACATAGCTGAGGGTATCCGGAGAATTGCCCCCCGGAGAATTGCTCCCCCCGGTGAATTGCCCCCCAGTAAATTGTCCCCCGGAGAATTACCCCCCGGAGAATTACCCCCCGAGAAAAAAAATTGACATCTGATCTTCATTTTTTTTTTCAATATTTTGTACAGGCCCTAACAGCTGTTTAAGTGACGATATTGCCTATTATGCAAATAGGAGATGTGTGAAAACAGTTGCAACATTTTCTGAAACGAAAGGAACGGTTGCGCAACACACACAAAGAGTACCTTCCTACTTTTTTTCTGCGTCACCCGTCAAGTAGTTTACAGCTGCACAACTTTTCATTAAAATGCTATATAAGAACTTGCTAGATTGAATTTGTAAAGTTTTCAATCACAATGGGAGTTTACTACTACTGAAAAAGGACAAAGAAAACTCATAAGAAACGGATATTTGTATGTATTTCAAAAGCGAATTTTTATTTTTTCAAGCGAATGTTATTTCGTTTGAATAATGATTGTCCTATTCTTCTTAGATTTATCATTTGTAGCATTGTGAATATATATATATCTTTTTAGAAAAAAGCACACTTTTTTTTTATTAAAATATTTTTATAGCAGCACAAGGCTGGGAATGGCTAAAAATATAAGAACAAAATAAGAACAATTCCAGGCTGAACACGTAACAAAAATTATTTTCCTGATTCTTTTAAAAAAAAGTACAAGTCCTTTTATTGGGGGGCAATCCTCCAGGGGGCAATTCTCCGGGGGGGTAATTCTCCGTGGGGCAATCTTCCATGGGGCAATTTACTGGGGGGGCAATTCATCTGGGGGCAACTCTGCGGGGGGCAATTCACCTAGTACCATAGCTGAGCAACCAAACGAAAAATAAAATGTGCATGATTTTTATTTCAAAGGACTTTTTAAACGCAAGTTGTGCATGATTTTTATTTCAAAGGATTTTTATTTGAGATGCAGGCTGTGAAAGTTACTGATTATTCAACATGTCACACATTTGTGTATGGTTTTTATTTCAAAAGGATATATTTTGGAAGGCAAATAAAATATCAAGGTGCCCATGAAAAGTTATGGAAAAAGTTGAAGAGGGAAGGGAGAGGGGGCTGCATCACCCCTCCCTCTCCAGCATGAATAGGACTAAGGGCGGTTACAACCTTTGTAATTTGAGACGGCACTCGGCATTTGCCGAGGTAATTACCGACATATTTTCAAAACATGTACCTTCGCGTCGGCATTTATTTGACGTGGTAAAATCGCACATAAAAAGTCCCTAGGCCTTGTGCGATCAGACGTGAAAAAAATAGCCGAAGATATAACAACGGAAAAAAGTATTTGTTTTTCCAGAGCATAGTTCAGTTGCACGAACAACAAACTCTTAGCAAAAAAACAGTTAGTTTTGCGCTTCAACTGCATCATTAAAAACAGTTTGTCACCAATGTAGTTTGATTAAATCATTGCAGAAAACGCTAAAATATAAATAATAAAATGCCGTTTTTTCTGCGTTGAACTTTAATATTTACGCAATTAACTATTATTATTTTGTTTCTTATTTTTCTTTGCTTTTCTCCGGTAAAAATAATATTTTTTATTTAGGAGGTAGCTAAATCATTTTTTGTGTTTTGTTAAGTTTAAAAATTTAGAAGCTGCCACAGTACAACCTCGTCCCCAGGACCTCTTTTCGCTTTTTTGATATCGGAGATGGCGCGATATCAAAAAAGCGAAAAGAGGTCCTGGGACGAGGCTGGCCACAGTATTCTAATAAGTGCAAATATAGCCACAACAGTTATTTGTCGACGCTAAAAAGGGCGAATTATGAGGGTTTCGTTGGACATTAATGTATGATGTATGCTTTTAAAAGGTCTAATCATGGAGGTGCAGAGCAGCGTTGATGTTAGACAGGATACCTGTCTCTCTTTTCTGCTTTCGCGCTTCGATGTCTGTCCTGCTTTTGTAACCCTGCTTATTTTAGCGCGCTATCGCAAAAGGGAAAAATGATGAGTTTAGTTTATTAGACTACGTTGATGTTTGCGCTACATATTGGAAGAATATCATGAAAACAAACTTTAATTAGACAGTAAATTCTGGCTCTTTCTGTATCGTGGGATGAATTAGTCTGTCCGTCTGTCGCGAAAAATGGTAGCTTAGCTGCGCAAGTAGCGAGACGCACGCAATGCGGTATAAAAAGGACGGGCGTACCCGTGGATTTTTCCACGGGCTAACGACTAGTTTTTTAATAAAAATATATCCATCTACTGAGTAACTTAGGCAACCTCGTCCCCAAGGATTGTTGAGAACAAGGTTGGCAATACTCACTTGAGCATCATACCCCGCCTAGGTCGACAGGTTATAGATCAGTAATTTTTACAACCTGTTTGTTGAAATAAATTCTTTTAAATTTGAAATAAAAGAAATCATGCACACACCTGCTGCTAATATATTATTTTTTTGTTTTATTGCTTAGACAAAAGATAGATAAAAATTTCAGACAGTTTCGAAATAAAAATTTCAAATGTATCTCGGCCTTTAGGAATCATTTTATTAAAAAAAATAATGATCATAATAAAAAAAGTTGATAGGTGTATTCTGTTTATTCCTCATTCCAACCTTTTATTTGATTTGTAGAAACACAAAAATGCTAGTAATTGCATCGCCATGAATCTGTAGTTCCCATACCTCGCTTTACCTTTATCTAAACAAAAGTCCTAAGCCGTGTGCTTGTCTTTTTGAAACGGCCAATACCTGAGGTAAAAGATAAGGCTATGTTTCTATTAGACAATAAACGATGCGTCGGAGTATAAAAGTATACCAGATAGGCATTATGTTTCCAATGAGCGTAATAAAAGATGAGAATGCACAAAAGTTGAAAAGTTGATATAAATTTAAGTGCAGTGGCTGCAACACCTAGCTATGTCGGAGAAACTTTACGACACCTCAATGTTCGGGCAAGTAACACATAGGTGTAACTTCCCTGACAGGTAAGATAGCTACGTCATTTAGCCAATCAGCAATTAAGACACATCTACAGATATGTGATCACGTAGCATCTTTTGACCATTTCGACATACTCGCTCATTGGAGTAATCGTTTCTCTCTTGAAATAAAGGAGAGTTTATTCATAGTAACGGGAAAGTCCCTTGCTAAACAACAATATCACATCAGCGCCATTGTATTTATTTAGCTAAATAGCTGATTATCAGTTTGTTCATAACATTTTATTTTTTACATAAATTTAAGACAAATTGTAAACATATTTTATTAAACTTGAAAATGGATGTGCGAACATCCGACATGTCGTCAAAACGTTGTTGTTTTTAGGACGTTTGTTCATATGTTTATATTTGTTAATTGTCATCCAATGTTGTAACAAACATGTGCCAAGTTTTTGATCACTTTTGGAGGAGAGGGGCTTTTCTTTGTTTGCACGGTGTGCTGAATGTCTTTCATCGTATCAATAAAATTTATTCTCAGTTTTACTGTCAAAGGTAAGATAGGCTTAGCTAAAGATCAGAAAATTTTGTTGCAACCAACTGAAGCTAAAGGTAACTATGTGGCTATTTTCACTGTTCAGCCTGCAAAAACAACCGAGCTGCACCATAGTAACTATCAGATTGGTAAACATAACACATAAACTGGCTACCGTGTATAAACATTCAGAAATAGAAAACTGTGAGTGTGTATTCATAAACCACAAAAATCAAATTTTGCTGGAATGAGAGCATTTCTGAAATATAGATATAATTACTTTTCCGAGGATCTACCACAAACTAAGCCTTCTGGAGATTCTCTCGCATTTAGAAAATTTTTATTCGGACGAGGTGCATGATGCAAGCCCTGGAAATTTAAAACTCACCTCCTTCTTATTGGTCCAATTTTGAAAAACTCATTTATTCATCCAGCAGTAATCCATCGAGAAGTCATTCCAAAAGAAAAGACAAAATAACGTTCTTCCAATAAATAAGAACAGACAGAAACTTTCGAGCGCCACAATAAAGTAAAAAAGAAAGAAGATTAAAAGTAATGCGTTGAAAAATTATAAATATTCATATTGACTATAAATGGCACCACGTTAAATATCACATTCATACCAGCAAACACTTTTAATTTAATTTTGATTCACATGGAATATATGAAGCCATGCTTTTTTGCAGCATGTGGACACTTGTAAGGAGCTATTAAAGGTTGCTATCTTGAGTGAGGCGAATAAGCAATAGAGTATTGACTAGCATTTTGTTTTTAGTGTTAAATTTCTATGGATTCCTAGCGAATTACGGTATTTTGAGCAACGGGGGAATATATGCCCTACGAAATCCTAGAGACTCGCTAAAACAAGAAATATTATGCGAATGGTCCTATGGACGGAATGAAGGTTGCAATTGAAAAAGTATATGCAAACATGTTTAAACAAAAAAAACTCGTGTTTCGTGATACTAAACAGTTAACGGATCGGTAGTTCTTAACATAAACAACAATTTAACAGCCAAACGAGAACCATAGCAAATTTAAGGGAGTCTCCACGTCCATTTGAGCGACGAAAATAAAATAAGCAAGGAGTTTGATATTTCGAGTTTTGTAAATTGTGAGTGATCGTGATGCTTTTATGAGAGGGAATATTTGTATAGCTTTTGTGAATGTTTATGTTAGAGACAATCTATCAACAGCTCACGTTTACCTGAAAGTTTCTGACATTGCATATTAAATTTAGATGCTCCCAAAAATTTCATATTTTTTAAACTTTCTGACGCATAATAAAGTTGCAAAAAAAGTGTTTGAAACTTCTGAAAGCAAACTATTTTGACTTTATTATTTTGGTCAACTCGTGATGACATATTAATTTAACATGTAAATATTCTTATACAATTAAATATGGTGCTCTGCGCGCAATGTTTTAATAAAACTTTCATGCGACGAGAACATCCCCCAAACTTTTTGAGATGCCGATTTTTTTTGAAGAAAAAGTGCGGGTACCTACAATTCTGAACTTTATTCTGGAAAGACCTAACACAAAAACACTATTAATAAGGCCATGATACACTATAAAATGTCTGACAAAAGGAGCATTCTTCTATGGTTTGATACACTTTTAGATAAAATCTTCTATAGTTAAAGAAAACAGTCTTCGACAATTTTCACCATCGTTTAGTGACCTGTATATAACATCTAAAAACGTTGGAAGGAAGCCAAACCACATTAATCGCAAACGCCACTTCACAGATGCAGTAATAGTCGAGGAAAGGATTGATACAACTCAAACCCCGGTCACACCACTAATTGTTAAAAAGAAAAAAAATGGTGATTATCATTGTCAGAAGGTGATGCCTGTTGATTTAACTAGAATTGACCCTAAACGAAAGACCTCTGGGAAATGCATGATGCTACTACTCAAGGCAAAGCATAGAATGGTTACAAGGTATTTTTAGTCCGTGTAATTCTTCAACGTATTGAAACTGACAAACTCTCTGTCTAAAGGTTTGAGCTCTATCCGTTGGAATGGCTGGCATATCGTATTTTCTTGAAACAAATTGTTTTAATATGTTATAGATGTGTCTCACCAAGTTGTAACATGAGAATTACGCCGCAGGACTTTCTCATCATCAAGTCTACTGGCGTCGTTACATTCACCGACAAGAATAAGAAAGTGCAGAAGAGAGAAGGTCCTGCCTACGTCCATTTTCTCGAAGAATGTTTGAAGAGCTACTTTGAGAATTTTAAGTATGAAAACGTGACCGTATCCGATGATACGAAAAACAATCTCACCACTGCACAATGTAACATTTTGCTTTCGCTAGGAATACCCATTACATTGTAAATATGTTTTTCATTAAATTACAATAACTAAGTACTATTAATGTTACTATTACCATTAAGGTCAATCCAGTGCATGAAGTTTTTTGTGCGTGTGTTTTACCAATCTTGTGGTTGTGAATAATGGCTTTTTAACACTGTTTATATTGTTTTACATGTAAATAAAAACATCTAAATAAAAATCCTATTTCTTTCTTAACCCTACGCGATTATAGCTACGTTTTATCTTATTTTACAAAAACCGTTAAAAGTCCAGCATTGTTATTTGCCCAAGGATTTAGGGGCAAGACGGTTTATGAAACCGCGCCCCTGACGGTACCAAATTAATAAATTAGTGCATGATTTTGTTACACGTGTTAAGCCTTAATTCGACCGACCATCATGACAGAGGAGCAGGGCAGAGGAGACTAGGAGTTAGACTGGCAAAATTACCGCTGCGGTATATTAGCGTTTCATCCACAGAAATAAAGGCGGATTTACTAGAAAGGCGGGAACATTAGAGATTATTTTTTCATCAAAGCATGGAAATTGCTATGCTACTGCTGGATTTACTAGAGAGGCGGAACAACGCTTACGCTCAATTTTTATACTGACTATGTACAGGTCTGAAAAAGTAACCTAAAAACGAGCATGATGTGATACGATCCTCACACTTGATGTTTTTGACTAAAGAAAATTATTTACTATCAAATATATTTCTCTGTAGTAGATGAATGGATTAGTTTTCGCATGGTTAAATTAATGTTCGCGAAAAATCATACTGTGGAAGATTTATTTGCTTTGCGTGAATTAATTTTCGCAAGGACAAAATTTAAAAGTGTTAATTTTTTCTTCCAAGGAAATAATGAATATCGAAAACACAATGTCCAGTGCAACATACGTGGTTGACTAAAAATTTTAAAAAGGGGTATTTTCCCCGCCACATATATATTTAAGTCGAAATCTTCTTTTGGGTGTACGTCATTCTCACTGTATTTAAGTTTTGCAGCATAGACATCGAAAAAGCGAGTCCAGCGGCGCGGTTGCGAATGTCATTTAAAATTGGCTGGGTGGTTCTGGGTCATTCTGGCTGACTCTGGCTGATTTTGGGTGGTCTGGCTGATTCTGGCTGGTTCAGGCTGATTCTGGCTGATTCTGGGTAGTTCCATAGTTTAGTAATACCCGGGTCAAAAATAGTGGTTGGTGTTAAGTCGAGCAGAAAGACCTCTTTACATTGACCTGGCATTCATTTTAAAACAAAAGTTCAAAATTTATAAATTATTTTCACGTGTACTTTTTCGGGAAAAAAACTAACAATAAATAAACACTGTTCCCTCAGTCCTGAAAAAGTGTTCTCATCCCTTTCTTTTTTGTTGTTGTTGTTTCCTGTTAAAAAAAGTTGTTGTCATTTTAAATTTCCTGACAAAACGTTTCTTTTGTTTACGGCAGACATTTTATTTTTCACTTAAGTGGGAAATTGATTGAAAAATGGTAATAAGTCGTAGAAATCAAACAAACAACATGTGTAGTGTAGTTTATATTTATTAAAATATTGTTAAAATTTCAAGAACTGCACCAAGAAGAAAACGATTCTAGAAATACAACATAATCTTTCGGCAGTATGTCTCGTCCCCCCAAAACATGATCCAAGTATTCTCGCTCAACTAATTTTAATTCATTGTCGCACACGTGTTCGTGTGCGATGTAAGTTATCGCATCCAAAGTGCTACCATCTTGAAGTTGTACCGTAATTTTGGCGCGATAATACATTTTCCTTTTCACTCCTTCAAACTTGTCAAGGACTTTCAACGTATCTTCAGTGCACGTATACAGAGCGCCATAAACAACACTCTCCTCCTTTGGGCGAATATTTGCAGCAGCAGTTTTATTTACCCGCTTTTTATTTAACACAAACTCGTAATCAGTCAACTTTGCTAAACAACGGTCGGTAAAATACGCTTTTCGGTCTTGCATTCGTTTTGGATTCATATTCGAACCGAATGCAAAATAATATGCATGCTTTTGGTTAGCTGAAGATGATGTCATCGCACGAGCTAAATTACTTCACTTATTTAGTTGCTTTCCTAAAAATAAATTATTAGGTTCTTCAAACTTACGTGAATATTTAAAAAAGCATGTATAAGAATATAAGGCTTTTTTCACTTTTGAAACTGGTTTGAACCAGTAATGTTTACTCGTAATTTTCGTGCATCGTAACACAGCATCAAAACAAAGTTTAATAAGAAACCCGTGTATTGCAGTATTATTATATAGATTCCATTTGAACAATGCGAAGAGATCTTCCACATAACAACAATAAAGACCGCTCTGCGATGAAGAACAGTTCTTCTACAAAGTAGTTTTTATCTGGCGGGATAAAAAATAACGGTTTTCCTAAAAGTAGGAACCAGCAGGAACCAGCAGGAACCAGCACTATTTTGAAGTAACTACCAGAGAACCAACAGTATTTGGAAGTAACCAACAGAGAACCAGCAGTTTTTTTAAGTAACCACAAGAGAACGACCAGTTAAATAGATAAAACGAAATAAACGCAACTACCGCTTCGAATGTGAAACATTGTACACAACAGTTCATGACCCTTTTTTTTCTTGAAATGTTTATGTCGGGCTTTATGCAACAGTTAATTAAATGACAGAAGGCTTTTTGAAAAAACATATACTGACTGTATTAGTAAGTATTTTAAAACCACACGCAAGAATTAACAAAAACAAAATTAATATTTTAAATAACGAACTAATATCTGAATTGTAAACCAAATATAACGAAAAACACTGTAGGAGGAGAGTTCAAAACGAGACATTTTTTTCTTCTGGTAGAACAAAGTTTGAATGAATTGAATGAATTAATAAACTGCACAGTTTGAAGTCATCAAGCGTGAGAGATACCTCTACTGCCATTGTATCCACTGTTGAGGAATCCATATCAAATTTTAGTTTCTTTTTCGCAGCGATTACACACTTCCTTCAACGCTTCCTAAAAAATTATTCCACTTAATCAGATTATGTATTTGACCGAAGGATTTTCATTTTGCAATTCGTGTATTGTACACCAAATTTAACGAAAAACGGAGGAGGGTCTAGAACGAGACATTTTTTTCTTTTGGTAGACAAAGTAATATTAAAACATATTTTATCTTTGTTCAAGTTAAAAATTATGCTTTCAATATGAACGTTTTTTCCTTGAAACCATGCGTTACATTTTATTTCAAAGAATTAAATTTAATCCTGAAAACACTATTTTCGTTCTGTTCTTTTTGTTCCCATTATTGCCTTTAGGCGAAATAAATAAATAAATAACTTAAGTTGATTAATTATCGCGAATTCCGCGAATTTTATTCATATTTTCGAAAATTAATCTTGGCGGAATGCATTATATATATTGGACCTCGTGAAAACAACTTAAAAGTAGCTAGCTAGCAAGAGCATAAAGTATCAGAAAAAAGCCCTGAGAACTAGGTGCCATTTTATTTATCATATTTGGTAGTTTTAAGGTCATAAAGTGTTGTGCATAAAAATCACAACACCTTTGGGCCGCTGTTGCTGCCTTATCGGAGTAAATTAATAATAACTGCTGGTTCTCTGGTGGTTACTTCGAAATACTGCTGGTTACTGTTGGTTACTGCTGGTTCCTACTTTTAGTATCTACGAAAAAATAAAACTGGCGGGAAAACAAATAAAAATACTTCCATCAGACTCGCAGATGATTTCTGTGAAATTCTTTGTATAAAACTGCTTGGAAATACATTTTCAATACGTGTATAAGTTTTCGTATAAAATTTAACACAACAAAATCTTAAATTATTTCAACTTTTAAATATATCATAATACAAATATACGCGAACTCGATAAAATTACAATTAATGAAACGGGAAAAACATGGAATGAGAGGCAGGTTAAAGAGAACTGCGCTTTAAAATGTCGCCAAGTTTCCCACGCTTTTACAGCTTAGGATAGTTTTTAAGTTTTATGTGGATAGATTTTGATTTACCACAGTAAAGAAATCACGATTTAAAACTCATATACAGCGTCCTTAAAGTAGCAACTTTTAATTCGAGGGATGTATTACCGACTTCGTTAGTCCTAGCCATACCAAGAGTTTGAAAAAGCTTAGACCTCCAATTTGTTGATGTATATTCAGGTTGTCTGCTAAAATCTTAGCTGAATTTCGTTGATTTCCTTTTGATATATTCCTGACTTTATACCCTACTCCAAGGACGCTATTTGCGGGGTTTTTGAGCAAGTCTGGGGTAAGGACTGGTCACACAGTATTACCAAACAGATTCGCATATACATTCACTGAGTAAATATCAGTTGACATCGTTTATATTAGTCATGCCCTAGCTCCCACATTTTGTCTTGTTTTACAAAAATTAAGCAAGTATTCCTGATTTTTCGGTAAATTCACTGACATCGAAATTTCCCGAAGAACATTTCAAACCACAATAGCAATGTTCTTATTTCGGAACGTATTAATCTTCGCGGGTTTCGTGAAATATAACGCGTTTCGAGAATTTCTTTAACAAAATCACCTAATGAATCGCCAAAAAGTAAGTGACAACGATACACGCAAAAACATTTTTGATTCGCGAAATTTAATACACACAAAAACATGTATTTCATAATCTCGCGAAAATTGATACGTTTTAGGTACTAAGTATGCATTTATCTTAAATCAGATCAGTATAAGCAGCATTTTTATTCAGCGTAAAGTCAAGTAAGTCAAGATAGCTCTTAAGGTGTAAAATGAGTTCAAGCTATACAAGCCGTGAACACCCTGGTGAAACAAAATTTGTCTGGCGCAAGTCGGGACGTAAATGATAAAGGCGTATATAATCAAGGTGCAATAGCCAACATCGAAGGTGTATTTACCACGGGCGTTAATCTGTCGTTCCAACAATTAAAGAGAAATTCCGTAGAGCTAGATACAAAGCAAGCAAATAAAAATAAGTATAAGTATAAACATATATTCCAAAATGTGAAATGTGATATAGATTGGAAAATGTTCGACGGATGGTTTTTAGCAGAGCAGATAACGCATTCAACATCCATCGACCAGGTTTGTCATTTAAAGCTACAAAAAAGAATCGACAAAAATGGCAAACAGTTGTAAAGAAACCAGCAGTTTAGCTAGTTATTGCAGAACAAAATATAAACAGGTTATTTTTACAAACGAACTGGCTAAATATGGCGAACAATTTTGCTAAAGAAGGTTAATGCAATGGGACAGGTTCTTTTCGATGGGTACCTAACGGGTAACAAATAAATACAATTTTCTATTTCTTCTTACATCAAGTTCGTAATTAGTTCACTTAACAACTTAATTCGAAAAACAAATAAGGCAACTAAACTATATATGCACCGTTTTATTGTGACGGGTTTTAGAAACACAGGCAGTGGTTTGTTATAAATTAGGGTATGGTCAAAATCACGGGCAATTAAACTTTGTCATTTTAGTTGTCAATTTCGTTTCGTTTAAACGTTTTATATGCAGTCTTTTTAATGAAATTAACAACAAACTGTTTTGTTCTTCCACGGGTTTAAACAACTAGTCTATCATATTAATACGCAAGTTCTGTCTGTCTGTAACAGGCAAAGTGGATGATTTGATTGCAAACATTTGTTTTTATTGTCTTTTGTATGCTTTTGCAAAATGTTTCGTTTAATTTTTAAAAAAATCAGCAAAAGTTTTTTTTTACTAAAGTCACGGCTAATTAACTTTTACTAATTCCTTCCCCAAATGAAAAAAACTTTTGTCCATTTCATTCTTGCCTTGAAATTAACGAATCCATTTATCATAAAAAAACTTCTATTTATAAAATTTTTAATTGGTGATTGTTTTGAAATTGATATTTTACCAGTCAGTTTCAGTGCAGTCCAGTTTCTTTCGAAAGCGAACAACATTGGTGTAAAAAAAATTGTTTTGTGTAGTTTTGGCAGAATTTTGACAGAAAAAGTACGATGGCCCCTATGGCTCACTTCCCTTCCAATTAAAAAACCCTTCTCTTCTATGATCCAAACAGTTCTCTTCTGTATTCTCACACTTCTCTTATGCATTTTGACACTTCTCTTCTGCACTTAACACTTCTCTGCATGTGGCCTCAAACTTTCTTTTCACAACTAAAATTTAAAATCTGGTCCGCAATTTCACACCTATGGTTTGTATATTTATTTCACTTTTCGCAAGAAGTATACTTGGCTAACACGTGCTCAATTTACGGACAGCTTATTGTAGCAGGTCCCGGAGCATGTGCATGAATAAAATAATATCACTAATCAATTCAGAGTAGTAGCAGAAGTTTTTAATGTTTAATTGAGTCCTCAAAGTCATGGTAGTGCCAACCTAGCAAATCACATGTTTTTCTTAACTATAATGAATATTTCTAAAAATATTTTGACTTGTCAGTCCAGTATTTTCTATTTCGATATGTACTAGTTATCGCACAGTGCCGAGAAAAATATCGCCAATATTTTTTGAGTGTTTTTATGTTCTCGTTACATATTTCACGAGCCTTTAGGCGAGTGAAATATACGAGAACATAAAAAACGAAAAAAATATCGGCCGATATTTTTCGAGAGCATGTGCGATAACTTATTTATCATATACTCGGTCTTATATCATGTTAATTTACTGCTTAATTATGTTCCATATTGACAAGCATTGTTATGGGGGCCAATAAAATCACTGCAGGGTAATTTATTTCATTTATATTCATGAACTTATAAATTATTTGAATTTATGAAGTCACGTGCGATTTAGATCATTATAACAAATTATGTTCATGTCACGCGTGAAAGAATTTGAATGGAAATAAAAACTATGAATTTTTAAAAGAATAAATTATCATTGTGAAGCCAAATAACACAGAACTCCATCGTCGTGCTATTATATAATTCTTTTGAGTTGACTGATATAATTCAATTGTTTTTAATCCCCGGTGGAGAGCGCGTGCTCTATGATTAATGACTATTTAATGACTGTTGAAACAAAAGAAAATTTTCGAATCATAAAATGTATATTTGTGAAAATAAATTCACCGACAAGTTTTCGTTTTTAAGAACATAATAGGCTTTTTCTACGAATTTTAAGGGAAAAATATAAGCTTTTTGCACGCTAAATCAGCCAATCAAAGGAAGAATATAAGCTTTTTGCACTCTGTATAAGTAAAAATTGCACTCGTTTCTTGGTTGAAAAACAAAATACGGCATATATTTCGTGCAGATTAGCCAATCAAGTTGCGAGAAAAACTCAAAGTATATGATAAGATTGTTTATCATGTCGTTGACCTGAAAATTTACGTTTGGCGACGTTTCGAGAGATCCTTCTCTCATCATCGGGCGATGCGAATGAGATGAAACATTCGTTTTATAGTATTAGTTCGGATCGAATATGCTTTATAAGAATATTAGGCTAGGATTCTAGGTTAAAAACAATAGTTCTTTTGTTGAGAACAATAGAAAAATAAGAATACTGACCCGCCTGGTTAGAATTTAGTGTGTGTATTGAAAAAGATAAAGCAATGCCTCAACGGTATTTTTTTTGTCTAAAGTATTTGTAGTGGTCCACCACAAAACTTTTGGAGAGTTATTAATTACTAAGAACACTTGATCTTTTTCATGGCGGGAGCCGGTATGTCATTTATTCATCCTTGTCCCCAGAGATTTTCGCCGTCACCCATTATATTTCGAAAAGGCAAAAATGCCTGGGGACGAGGGTTGTCATTTATTCAAAAATGTGAGTTATCAAAATCCAGCTCAAAATTAATATTCTGGTCCAGAATTAGGTCTGGGAATTTTTTGAGTTTGTGGAAGAGAAGTGCTTCTCACTTTGGAAGAGAAGTGTTTCGATCGGAAGAGAAGATTTCTGAGGAAAGAACAGAAGTGTTTTGACTAAGAAGAAAAGTGTTTTTATTAAGAAGAGAAGTGAGCCATAGGGGCCATCGTAAAAAAGTTTTTCAAGCTTCACCTTACGAGAATCAAATAAGTATTTGGACATATAGGATTATAGATAGCAAAAATAAACTATGGAAGATAAGAAAGTATTCCTTTTTCTTTCTTTCTTCTAAGGCAGTGTTTATAGTGAGAAATTTAATTTGGTGCAAACAAAATTGGTCGTCTTATTGAGTGTCCGATTTATTCCACTGTAAAAACCTGAATCAATTTTTTTATTGAAAACTTTTTTGGAATTTTGTTTTAATTAATTTTTTAAAATTAATTTTGTGATTATTATTGGTTTCTTCATACATTTTTCTACGGCCATGGCCATTTAATTATTATCTAAATACTTTGCTCATCTCAAATCAATACATTTCAATAAATTTCACAATATAATTCCAGGACTTTTCCAGGACTATTTTAGGACCTTTTATTACCTTTTGCTAGATGTAATTTCGTTCGACAAAATAGAAATTTTAATGAAAAAACATAAATGCTCTGCATAATTTGACGACTAATAAGTGTAGGAAAATAAATAATAGATACAGAAGAATTATTTCCTAGGAGTTTTACCATTTTTTGAAACTCTCCAGGAGACTATAGTCTTTCTCAGGAGTTTCCAGGAAAAGTGGCCACGTGGGCTACGTTTAAAAGTAGGTAATAAAAATATGTAATTCAAAAAATATGTAAAAAGAGAAGCCCACAGAGGTACTAAACACTTCAACTCAGAATTTTTGCTGATTCAGTCAATCAAGTAACATCAAACGTAAGATTATAGTGTAGGAAATTTATATTCATAAAGCACTTTATTTTCGAAAACTAAAGAAAAAGTTGTCAACTCAAAGCAGTCTCAAACAAAAAACAGAAACAGAAACAACAGATAAAGACAGGAATTTAGGAATGGTGTATTTTACAAGACTCACTAAAAAGACTTAAATAAAATTTCTTTCTTGTATTGACATACATTCGAATTTACCTCAAAAAATATCATTGATAAAAAAATCTTACCTGTAAATTTATCTGTGTTTCGGACAAACGATTGTAAAATTCTCCATTTTAAACGAGCAACCTAGGTATATATAAAAAAAGATGAAAATAGTACCATACTTTAGCAGGCAAGAAATTTCCAAAGGAAAAACCCCGCAAATTTCTGGACACGAACTCTTGCTAGAGACCAGGATTATGCGAAATTTGCAGAAAAACTTTCGTAAGCGAATTTTATGTTCGTTTGTTTATTTCGCTTTTATCTTCATATAAAAAAACGTGCCGAATTAAAGAGAATGTGGCTTCAGAACTTAATAACTTCGGTTGACATTTCCAGCCCTGCTAGCTATATAGTATCCCGTCTCATAGAGCAAATTTTCTCTGAAGGGCCAGAAGTAATCTTTATATTACTAATACCCATTTTCTGTAACGCAAAATGGTACACCGAGTAGCGGCGTTTTTTATCTTGCTGCAAAGCCATTTTAAATATGAACCCCCGTACACCCCTTATGTTCAGTTCCTTTGATGAGTACAACGTTAACATTCTAGCGATTGTGCTGGCCGATCTATGTATTTAGTGATGGCAATTTTGAGGAAGGTTTGTAAAGTCTTTTTTGACCTTTTAGTAGTGTATTTGTTATTTATATTTTTTACAGGTTAAGATAATATATTGTCACGCTTACTGGCCATACATAAATGTTAAACAAACCATTTTAGCTACTTTAAGGGCAGAAATTTTCGCGGGCAGAAATTTTCGCGATTTTGGCCCCTTTTCGCGAAAATTTCTGCCAGGTAAGAAATTTAACCTGAAATTTGCGAAAGTTATTTTCGCGAAAAATCAACTTTTTCTAAAAATCGTTTTTTCCAAGTTTTAAAAGCCGAAAACTCTTAAATAACGAGGGCTCCGAGGACAAGGGTAGAAATAATAGAATCACAACGAAAAAAATAATCAGCCCGAAAATTGGCTCTATAACTCTAACTCTAAAAATGGCTCCAAAGCCCGACTCAATGTAGGGAAATCAGCTAAAAATTGAAAAACGGAAGGATTTGAATATCTTCGTATCAGAAATTTCAAATTTCAAGACAAAAAACGAAGAGAAGAGTGAGACAATATATATACAGTAGTATTGTTATTTCATTGGAAAGATATTCAATTTAAAATCAATTTTTTTTTATTGAAATTCATTGTCATTCGCGAAAGTTTTTGTTCCCCAAAATGAAGATTTTGGAAAATTCGCGAAAGTTTTTTCTGTAAAATTTCTTCCAGAAGTAGAATTCGCGATTTTTTATCTTCGCGAAAATTTCTGCCCACGAAAATTTCTGCCCTTAAAGTACAAGCGTAGATGAAGCGCTTAGCCCAGTGTTAACAACGGACTGTTTTCTGCTTTTTTATTTAAACCGAACCTTTATGAAGGTACCCGCTACATAGAGCTGCCTGATGGTTGAAAATCGTTGGTGAAAAAGTAAATTTCCGTCTTATGGAAGTGTCTGCATTGGGGAGGTCTCCCACTGACCAAAAACCTCACAAACAAACAAACAAACAAACAACGCACATAAAATACACAACAAATAAAAACGAACAACCAATTACCTCTCTGCTTTGCACAAACAAAATGGTAGCCATCTCTGCACTGTTTAAAACCACATTCCAATGTTGCACCCACTTGAGAGCACAGTGCGCATACCTAAAAACAAAAAAAAATCATGCTGAATTGAACTCAGATTAGTTCCAAAACTCTACACAGAGTAATCAATCAAAAGACGAAAGAAAATTTACAGATAAATTACTGATCTTCCTAAAATAAAATAAAATGCCTAATTGTTCACTTTTATGGAGCTGTTTATAAAAGATCAAAACTGCAGGTATCGTCAACCCTTAGCCCAGAAAACCAGGTTACCTTTACGCAAAGATACATCAAGAAATTAAGTTATTAAACACAACATTAAAGAACTTACTGTTCTAGCTGCAGTTTCTAATGCATCGCCCAAGCCACACAGCATCTGATTGGATAAACAAACACTGGATGTCCATATCGCACAATCACGATGCACCCACACATTCATAACAATGTTTTTAGAAACATCTTTAGTCCTGACCTTCAATTTATATGGCCCAAACAAAACGTCTAAATTGCCGAGATTCCCCGGCTTGCCACACAGTGTACATACGCACTTTGATTTTGATAATAACTTATATGTCTTATATTCTACAGTGTCATTCAAAGTAAACACAGTTTCTGCAAAAGCACTTTTTAATCTCACCTTAGTTAGGTCAATCACAGCATCCTCAAGCACTCTTTTTTTAGGTTTCGTTTTTAGATGTGCGGGTAAAACTTCTGGTTCGATTGCCAACTGGTGTTGCTTGTGCTTACGTTTTTTTGGTAATTTTTTGGAGTTTGTTGTTTTATTTATATTTTCGTTTTTGTTATCAGAAATCTTACTAATTTGTCGGTCTTGGACACTGGTTGATATCTCTGTGGTTGTTTCAGCATCATCTGCCAAATCCATGGACTTGTTCATTATTGGTTCATTTGAATCAAGACTCAAGTCTTTGTTACTTTCCTCATCTTCACATTTCGGGAAAAAAAACTTTCTACTTTTTTTCTCTTTCTTTGATTTAACGGGAAGAACAAAATCATCAAATTTTTTAGGCCGTTCCCTTTTTCTACTTTCAAAGTTACATTTCGCTTGCATAATTTTCACTTTTGCTGTTTTCATTTTGGCAACATTTACTCTGGTAGTGTCGACACTTTGGGTATTATTTTTCTTTGTTACTTCTTCAAGTTCTTCTTTCTCCTTAATAATGGCTTCTTTAACAGGACGGTTAGATGTTTGACTAGCATTCGGTGCATCATTTTCATTCAGACAATCAATTCCTTTAATGATTTGTGATTTTTTTTCCTGTTCACTAGCAGTACTTAAATGTTTCTTTTTACAGCTCAACATCTTTTTCTGATCGCTTTGTTTTGTGGTCTTGTCGTCATTTTTTTCAACACTCTTATGAAATCGCTTTAGCTGGTTTTCGATCTCTAGTTTTGCTAACTGTCTCATGGCTTCCTCACCACCAACCTTGGATGACTGAATAGCTTCACGAAAAGATATAATTTCAGTCACTTCTTTAGAATGTGTTGCATCGGTACAAGTGTTAGTGGTAACAACTTCAGTAGTTTTGTTTTCAACTTGACTTGATCCTGTTTTTTTAAAACTACGATTGAATAATGTTAATGTCTTTAGAGGACTTTCACTAGGAGACACAAAGTCCCGTTCGTTACACTCCAGTTGATGATCCAAAGGCTCTTCGAGTTCCCTATCTATAGAGTTGGATCGCCTTCTTTGGCTATTAGAACTGACCAGTGTTTTTGGTAAGTTATCTTTTTTAGCTGTGCTAACAGAACTGACAACCTGCTTAGGAGAAGTTTTCTCTGGAGATGTTAATATTTTTATCGGCTCCTTCATAGGTGATGTCAATGTTTGTACTTTTTCAGCTTGTTTTTGTATGGTTAAACTTTCCGATGATGCTTTTGCAGAAGCCATGACACTTGTCTTGATTAGTTCAACAGTAGCTGTTGATCGACTTGTATTATTTTTCGTAACTCTAACAAAAACAGAATCTGCTTGAGGTTTCCTAACTAATGCGGTTGCTGGAAAATTGTCAGGTGTAATACTGCTGTGATTGGTCTTAAGTTTTGCTTTCACAATATTCGCCTTTGATCCAGGTAATTGTTTGAAAGTACTACTTCCAGTAGATATTGATTTGCTACCAGATATAGGCTTAACATTTAGTAATGATGTTGAACTTTTAACATTGATTTTCTTAGCAATTTCAAGCAATTTAGCAGTGGACATTTCGTTGTTGTTGCTGGTTGATTTTGCTGATGTTGAATTTATCGTTTTAGAAGTATTTGAGGTTGATGTTGACTTTTGGTTCTTACTTGGAGATGGCAACATAATGTTTTTCCTAATTTCAATTAAATTGGATGGTCCAGGAGGGTTGATTGATGGAACACTAGATTTCCATGATGCTCCATCTTTAGGTAAACTGTAGTCGTGAAATTTGTGTTTTTTACCTTCAACGATATTCTGTTTTAATACAGGTTGTAAGTTTCTTGTTGTTGATACCATCTTACTAACAGTCACTACATTTGAGCCATCTTGATGTTTATCATTATCGTCAATTGTTGTCAATTGGAACTTGAATACACCTGGTTGCACTTGTTCCACACTCTTTGGTTTCATTTGCACGACATGTGCTTCAGGCTTGGATATCACATTAACCGTTTTGACAACAATATTTGGTTTGGACTTTGTACTGAGAGTGGAAGTAACAACAACAGGTTTTCTCACAATCGATGTCTTGATGTTGCTTCTTGTAGATTTCACAGAAATGCTCGATTGATTCAAAGACTGGGAAACTTTCTTCGGGTTGGCAGGAAGCATAAAATCTCCTTGTTTACCTTTCAGTAAACTTGCAAACTGTTGCGCGGACAATGCTAATTTAGTGCCATTTTGAAATATTATATTAGCTGATGCTGTTTCGCCACCCACATTTATTTGTGGTTGAAGTGTATTATTTTGTGGTGATGTTATGACTGGTTGAGATGTATTTAGAACTAGTTGCCCAGTTCCAGCTAGATTATTAGAAAGCAATATAGGATTGGGGTTGAGAGATTGGGCTGATACAAAAACTGTTTGTTGAGGGATTTCATTAACAAGAACTTGTTGCCCTGTGTCCACGATACCTGGAACTAGCATTTGCTGGGTAGGCACTGTGTTTGCAAGCATATTACCAACAATGGTACCACCATTGATTACAATCTGTTGACCTTGAGATACATTAATTAAATTAGGTATTACTGCATTATTTACAGCATTAGTGCTTTGTAACGTGTTTGCAACAATAGTCGGATTAATATTGACAGTGCTTGGCAAGATGCTGTTGGATAATGAAGTGTTGATGACTTGATTATTCAAACTAAATGTTTGCATGGGATCGGTAGTAGTGATGTAAGATTGATTTATTAAGTGAGAATTAACGTCTAGAGCTGTAGAATCTGAAGTTTCAACGATATCTGTGAACTTTAGTGTTTGTATAGTGGCTGTAGGTTGCACTTGTGACATAACTGTAGGAGTGACAATTAATGACGAGCCTTGACCTGGTAATATCCCTTGCAAATTGATAGGTGTTTGTGTAGTTGATAAATGTTGCCCATTTGCAACACCAAGTAAGGTGGACTGGTTCACATTTGATATAATAAGTGGCTGATTCTCCTGTTGTAGATTATTGACAACTGAAGCTTCAATCGGTGACAAAAATAATGGTTGCACATGATCAACTGAGGAAAGTATTGGAAGTGGTTGGTTTAATGGCTGTGAAACTAACTGACCTGAAACAAAATTTGTTGTCAATACCTCTTGGTTGGATTTGCTTATTACAGTTACTGGTTCATTGATTGAAATTGCTTCACTGAGACTTGTAGCATTTCCTTGATTTATTGCAGCAACATGGTCAGTTAGCAGTTGGTTTATACCGTTTTCTGATAGAATTACGGAGTTTGATGGTTGGATATCGAAAATATCTGCATTTTCCACTTGTGGTGCAGGATCGATTGTTTGGGAGAGTGCATTATAAAGTGTTGGATCCAACCTGACATTTTGCAATTGTTCTGGTGACATGCCAGTAAGAAGGTTGGCAAGTTCCGAAACACTTCCAACCTTAATTGTACCTAGACCATTGGTGTTTGCCATTATGTCAAATCTATAAACCTAAAACAAAAGAAGACATTTAACATTAAAAATTATTTCTATTTTGTTAAATTCTGTTAGTGATCCTAATTTTAACAAACAAACAGGTGGCAAAATTGCATATATTTAGGTGCTAGAACAATAAAAATTAAACTGTTATGGAGTTTGAAGTTACTTTAATTTGTAAGATGACAAAACACATAGCACATAGCTCTCAAGTTGCCATATTTATTATACATTTTATCCTTCTATTTTTTACTTGCTTTTGATTGGTTACAATGTTGTTCTCAGCAATAAATTACAAAAATTACAATCAACTTATCTTCGCATCATGTAATTAGCAATGCAAGGGCTTACTTCTTGTTCCATTTATTAGAAAAACAAATAAGTTTTCTTTTAAAAGGTGTCCTTAATTTTGTTTTTGATGGAGGTAAAATCTTAATACTTACAAATAGACAAACAGATGGAGCATATAATAATTTTTGAATGCTGCCTTACAGAGTTTTAAAATTGCCGTAATTTGTGTTAAATTGACAAAAACGTTCCCACAGTGTTTTAAAGATACTGCAATTCCTTAAAATAACGAAGCTGAAAAATCGCCATATATTTTGTTCTAAGATGTCAAAAACACTGGGTTCCATAATGACAACATCAATTTCATAAGCCTCTAACAATCACTGGTATTGTAAATAGTCGTTCTACAAAAATTTTTCGCTTTTAGATATTAGATAACATATGTGGATGTTTAATCATTAGAATTGAAATTCCAAAATAAGGGTTAAGGATGCTCATGAGAAGTACAGAATGTACTGGTGTTTTTTTTAAATTTATACAGCAAGTTATTCTCCTTCCCAGTTAAAATAATAAAAAAAACATGAAAATTATTTTTATAACAAATTTTAGTGTTCCTTTAATGTTTTTTGCAGAGTCTTATAAGAAATCTAAATCTAAGTGAAAATTTTTTTTATGGACTATAGTTTAGTTGACAATATTTAATGTCTTTTGCAGCATTAAAAGTATATATTTAAAATTCATAATCTCTCTCTATATATATATATAAACTTTAATATATTTTGTTATTGTTAGCACTTTTAACTTGCATGTTACATGTGAGAAGAAAGGCTTCACCAAATCTGACTATTAAATATAGTGTGTGCATGATGATAACATTAGAAAGCAATTTAGTTCATCATCATCATCATCATCATTCTCGGCTTAACGTCCGTTTTCCATGCTATCATGGGTTGGAAGGGGTATATTAATGACCCTCTTCCAATCTGATCTAGACTGTGTTAGATCTAAACTCAACTTCCTCTGTATCAGGTTTGTCCTTATAACTTCCTGCCAAGTCTTTCTCGGTCTGCCTCTGGGCTTTGCCCAGGAACTATCAAGTCTCTACACTTTCTTACCCAATTATCCTCCTCCATTCTTTCCAAGTGCCCCAGCCAATTCAATCTTCTTATCTGGATAACATCTTTAATTCTATGGATACTTAGCCTTCTTCTTAGCTCATCTGAACTCTGTCTCTCAGACTGGCGTTACACATCCACCTAACCATTCTCATATCATTCCGTTCTAAACGGTCAAGATCTTCCTGCTTCACTGCCCATGTCTCACTACCGTACAACATAACACTTCTTACACAGGCCTCATACAACCTACCTTTTACCTCAATTGACAAGACCCTGCTAGTCAACAAAGGAAGTAACTCTCTGAACTTTTTCCAAACAGTTTTCCAGTTCAAAATTCACTGGAATACAAAACATAGTTCATAATTGCGGGGTGTTTTATTACTGAATTTTAACGGTATCTCATTAAATAAAAATTAAATAAAATTAAAGAAAAAGGAAATTTAATGTTACATCTTTGGATTTTTCGCGGTGAATTAATTTCGGGTTTTGACACAAAAACGCCAAATCCGCGAATTATTAATCCCGCGAAAAGTTAATCTCCCTTAGTATGTTATAAACTTTATTGATCAAATTTCAAGTATTGTGGCTTAGCTGGCTGTTTAATTCAGCTACTTTCATTTTTTTAAAACTGACCATGGTAATTAATACCAGCTTGGGGTTAGTTGGCTATACCTTAAGTTTTAGTTCGTGAATTTTAGTTGAGTTTTCATTCTAAATTTACTAAGTTGCAAACAGTAAATAAAATATAAATTTCGCAATTATGCCTAAAAACAGGGCTAGGTTGAATATTTTAACTTTTTGACACTATAAACTGTGTTAATATGATTTTTTGAAACTGCCAGTTGAAGCTGTTAAAGTTAACATTATGTTGTATAAAAACATCAAAATTTGCTCTAACTAATCTCCTTTTCTGTTATTACTGCATATACATGGTGTATATCTCGCAGAACGGCCTGATATTTTAGTATTTAGTTATATATAATAGGAAATGCAACTTCATGACTATGCTTGGATGTTTACTTGCATAAATATTGTAAACAAACAAGACTGTTATTGAATTGTTAACCTTTATGCATGTATACAAAAATTGTGATTGTGCTATCATTTTGGAAGATATGGAGATTGTATCTTTTCACCTAAAAAGCTTCCACCAGTGCTCCGATATTGATTAAAAGGCTAAGATGTTTTCATATTATTATATCATTTATGCGCACATATGCTTGAACGTACTTTACATTTATATATGAGAGTTTTTATGCCTCAAGTAATGACCTCGTTTTAGACATAAAAAACTTCCAATTTTCTTTTTTTCAAATGAATAACTAACTGTTATTAGCGTGAATGTTGGGTCCTGAAGGGGGTGTTGGAAAAGTGTTACTTACAGGATAGGTGCT